>CAUYQG010059614.1:0-17721 GCA_963574415.1 Tarsius wallacei | reverse complement strand
CCTTTTCTTATAGTATTACGATAATTGTTCAAGGTCCGCTTATGAGTGCTGCGACAGATCACTCAGTATTATGATTTTGTAAGGTTCTTAAAGCAATTTGGAGAAGAAATATAAAATTACCAAGTTGCCGGGTGTGGTGGCTCACACCTGCAACCCCAGCACTTTGGGAGGCTGAGGTGAGAGGACAGCTTGAGCCCAGGAGTTGGAGACCAGCCAGGGCAACATAGCAAGACTCTGTCTCCAAAAATAAAATAATTAAAAAATTAGCCAGGCATGGTGGCATGTGCCTATAGACCCAGCTACTCTGGAGACTGAAGTGGGAGGATCGCCTGAGCCCAGGAGGTCCAGGCTGCGGTGAGCCATGATTGTGCCACGGCACTCCGGCCTGGGCAACAGCGTGAGACCCCGACTGGAAAAAGAAGTGACCAAGAAATGCTAATTAGGCTCATTCATACACATTCCTCTTTTCCTCTTTTGTTGTAGAGCATTTATTTTAGCCAAATTCCTAAGTCCCAAGTTCCTCGGGGCAAGATATAGTCATGCTTCAGCACTAAGCTTTAAACACAGGCTGTATGTAATCGACTACAGATTGAAAATGTTTTTGCCAGAATCTAGGTCTGAAAAAGGGGGGAAAATAAACAATTTGGAAGTTGCCTGTAGTGTGCCTGAACTCACTCAACAGAACATCATGACCCAGGGCACTGAAAGGCAGAAATATTTTAGGCAATTTCTGCTTTTAAAAAAATCACTGGCCTATTTGGTTTGAAACTGATGCTTCTCCAACCTTCCCTCATACAAATAAGTAACAGAAAAGAAGACTGCAAAGTAGGTTAGAAGATGCCTCGGATGACTTTTAGGGGAATATTATGTGCTCAAAACACAAGGGGTTTAAATTAGCAGCTTAAAATGTTCCATTTACCACACATCATAGGAAGCAAGAGTCATTTTTTGGTTTCTCTTCAGTTTCATTCCTCCAAATCTTTGACCAGCTGAACTGCTTGTTCCAGGTCATCAGACTCCTTAATAATTTAAACTCCCAAATTCAGACAGAGAAAAAAGATGCCGAGCTATGTATTGCGGGCAGTTCACGCCACAGAAAAAAGCAATGCATCACATACACACTCCTATGTATGGCACACACACCAACCACGCACATGCACAATTCCTTCAGAAGCTCAGTGTGTCAGTATTACCACAAAGAGGAATTTTAATATGCATTCCAGCATAAAGCAGCTACATCAAAGCGTGATTTAACTATCAAATTTTAAATTCTTTACAACCTTGCCCACCTCACCCCAGATCTCTGGCTCACACGTGGCCCTCCATCTCGATTGGCTTTAGAGAAAACTAGGTAGACTTGCCTTTTTCAATATGCGCTCTAGAGAAAAATCACTTCCATGAGATATGAAATGTTCTATAGACAGGAAAGGGCCTCGTGGCCAAACTGAGAACTGCTTAGTTAAATAAGGCTAAACTAGTTTACGTTTCTCGTTTGCTAACTGGTGCAAGCTAATGTTCATGTGCATTGTTAATAAAATGCTAACGTACATTGTGAGGCTGGGCGCCGTGGTCTACACCTGTTATTCCAGCACTTAGGGAGGCTGAGCTGAGCGGATTGCTTGAGCCCAGGAGTTCAAGACCAGCCTGGGCAACATAGCAAAACCTCATCTCTAAAAAAATGATGAGGATGGGCATGGTAGTTCAAACCTGTCATCCCAGCACTTTGGGAGGCTGAGGTGAGAGGATTGCCTGAGCCCACGGGTTCGAGACCAGTCTGGGCAACTTGGCCAGACCTCGTCTCTACAATTAATCAAAAAATTAGCCGGGTGTGGTAGCGCGCGCCTGTAGTTCTGGCTACTTGGAAGGCTGAGGTGGAAGGATCGCCGAAGCCCAGCAGGTCGACGCTGGGGTGGCCGTGAGCGTGCCACTGCACTGCAGCCTGGGCGATGGAGTAAGACTCCAACTCAAAAAAAAAAATCAAAAAATTAGTCTGGCATGGTGGTGCACGCCTGTAGTCCCAGCTACGTGGGAGGCTGAGGTGGAAGGATCACTTGAGCCCAGAAAGTTGAGGCTGCCATGAGCTGTGATCGTTGTGATCATGCCACTGCACTCCAGCCTAGGTGACTGAGTTGAAACTCCAACTCAAAAGAAAAAAAACTGTACAATGTGAATTGGGGAATGGGTGCAGAGTTCCTACTAGTGTGTCCTAGAGCACTTCCCAAAGTTGCTTGAACATCTCATGTTGCTGTAAGCCAGACATGGGGAGAAATGCTAAGTTCTTTGCATCCAGGGCCCCCCCGATTTTCTCTTCCTGTGCCCTCTAGCTAATTATCTTTCCTTCCAAGGTGGAACAGCAGTCCTCATACTGCTCTGGACATGCCTCATATTTAAGTTAAAATTTACCATATCTGATTCATATAAGTTATTATAGGCAAACTACAGGGAAGCATAAAAATAATTATTTTAATTAAAATAATCAGTCCACTACGCAGACTAAGGAGAATAGCCTAATAAGTATCTTAGCATCTACGTAAGTGTTCCTCTCCTTTTTAATCTTCCTGCTACCCCAGGTAACCACTGTATTAATTTTGGGATGTATTTTCTCTTGGATTTTCAATTTTCAAGTTTTTCAAACATGTACATGTCATTAAACAGTATGTTTACTTTTGCTTACTCCTGAGACATATAGTCTGTAATGACTTAAATATTTTCCTAAATGATATTTTCTAAGATATAGCTATATTGTGTGTAGCTGGAATTCATTCTTTTTTGCTGCTACATAATATTCTACTGTATGAATATATCACAATGTATCTACTTTCCTTTTGATGGACATCTTAGGTATTTCTAATTTTTTTTCTAATTTGTTTGTAGCTCTAATTCAAGCTCCAACATCCTTGCAACAGCACACACAAAAACAGGCAACAACAACAAGGAACACCACTCAGCAAGACACTGCCACATGTCGACATGAACACAGCTGTGAGACACTGATATGCCAAGGCTATGAAACCTTACCGTGTTTGTACAGCGCTGCCAATGTATGTGCACGGTGGCAACTTTTATGTATTTCTAATTTTCTAATTTCTATTTTTTTTGCTATTACAATCAACCATACTTAGAATATTCTTGAACACGTACAATTTTTTTAGGGTATATAGTATTAGGAAAAAATAATAAATTCTATTATACGAGACTGTTAAACTTTAAACATAAATCCAAAGCAGATTGTACCCATTTATATTCTTTCCGATTATACAGGTAGTGCCAAAAAATTGTATACACATTTTAAGAGATGTTTTCTATGCATTACTCTTCAAAGTTGAACTGAATTATGGTAGCAATGTGTAGTACAACTTTCGCTCAACTGTGTTTCACCCATTTTTTTGCCTGTCCTGCCTGTCACATGGTGACACTAGCCTTCATTGGACTAAAGTCATCTTTTAAGCAAACATTGTACTTAAAATGTGTTTACATTTTTTTGGTACACACACACATATATATACTGTACACACACACACACACACACACATATTTCAGAGTTCTGAATGGTCCCCCTTGTCAATAATGGTTGAGGTTATTTTATTTGGTGAATATAAGTTTAGAATTTTTATCAAGTCTTAGTGAATTAAACTTGTTATTATATACTGACCCTCTCCATATCAAATAATCAGTTTTATCAGAGATGCATTCTTTGGATATTAGTATAGCTATCCTAGCCTTTCCCCGCTTTTGGTTAGTACTTGCCTGGTATATCTTTGTCTAATCTTTGACTTTCAGAATTTTTGTCCTTACATTTCTTGGTCTTCACAAATAACATATAAGCAAATTCTATATTTTATGTGCCAAATTTAGTCCATATACGTTTACTGTGAACAATGATATATCTGGGTGTGTTTTATAGCTATTTGAATATATTTGTCACATCTTACTCTTGTATCTCTAGTTATCCTGCTTTTATATGCTTCCCTTGCTTCTCGGCTTCATTTTTGTTTAGCTCTGATGGCCGCTGCAGAAAAAGAGTTTCAAAATCTCTTTGGCGTGTGGCTAGGCACTGGCATGGGTGCATAGCTTCCCAAGGGGAGTACTTCGAAGGTGACTATTGCAATATTCAGCAATGAGGCAGGTAGCGCTTTTTCTAGGATGAGTTTGTGAACTTAATTGTCATGCCTCGTATATTGATCCTCTCTGTATCAAATAATTATTTTTATCAGAGATGCATTTTTTGAATATTAATATAGCCATCTTAGTCCCCCCCCCCTTTTGGTTAGTATTTGCCTGGTATATCTCTTTCTAATCTTTGACTTTCAAACTTTTCATCCTTACATTTCTTGGTCTTCAAAAACAACCTGTAAACAAATTCTATTTTTTACATTCCAAGTTTAGTCTACTCATGTTTACTATGATCACTGCTATATTTGGGCTTGCTATATGGTTATTTGGATATATACTCTTTTATTTCTCTTCATTTTGCTTTTTATATGCTTCCCTCGCTTCTCAATTTCATTTTCATCTAATGATGTTGGCCGTTATACACTTTTTCTTTTGTGGTTACCCTAAGAATGGTATGATGCATATTCACTTTTAAAATGCTAAAATTATTCAGTGTCTTAAGTCTGTAAACAGCAACAACAACAAAAAACCCCAAAACCACCACCACAACAAAATCTAGAATCTTACAACCCAAAGTGTGGCCTAAACCAGCTGTGATGTCATCCAGCAGGAAAGGGATGGACCCCATCCAAAATCTGATTCAGTGTTGAGACTGATGATACATCAAACATGTGCGTGCACACACATACACAAAGCAGGTCTAAAAAAGCTTATTACTCACATGATGAGGACACTGGAGAGAGTAAGGTATTCTTGAAATAGGTCCAAAGATGGCTACAAGGCTACAGGAAAGGAGACTGGCTAGGAGTGTTGATGGGAGGGTTGGCGGGGGTTGTATAGACGGCAGTTACCACCAGGAAGCCTTTTTCTCTTGCTTTGCTTTGTTACCTCCTGCCTGCCAAGCTCCCACTTTGGGCTGCGATGCCTTGTGCTGTATTGGCTGAGTCCTACCAAGCCCTAGTTGCAAGTTATAGCTTTAACACATTTAAGTCTGAAGAGATAACGGGCATTCAGAGTAGGGTGTATGGTATCGGGGCCCTCGCTACAGTGACCCTGGCTCCTGGGTTTCCTCCCAGATCTTTCTGTGTGTCTCAGATGGAATCAGGTATCTTGATTCCAGCATAAGCTGTGTCTGATGCCAGGCTCAGGGGAGCAACTCTCACTCTGGGTTCACTGGTTGTAGGTCTCAACCAGGTGTCAGCCCCATTCTGTGGAGCACTCAAAAGAAACGCTGCTCCCCTATGCCATAAACCGGCCCATTGGGTGGTCACTCTTGTGGGAGCGCAGTTACTGTGTGGCATGCTGAGGTCACACTTCGAAGTGCACATGACTCATTATGTCTTGGCTGCTGCTGCTGTAGCCGCCTATGCCTCTGTCAGCCAAAAAAAATCCCAGTGTTCAGTGCTATAGGGAAAAGACCCAGTGCACCCCGTGGCACTGCCAGAGGCTCATTCAACCACTACCATGAGAGAGGCCCCTATGCCTAATGGTTCTGATTTGAAGCACTCTTGAAGAGGAAATTTAAAAATATGAGCAGTGTAGAGAGAATGTCCGAAACTCCAAAGTCATCCCGTAACTAAGAAGGCAGAAAGAAATAAAGAAGGAAGGAAGGTAGGAGAAAGTTGGATGAAAGGAAGTTAGTTGGAACGAAGGAAGGAAGTTGGAAAGAAGGAAAAAGAGAGAAAGAAAGAAACCTGGATATAGGACGAGAAAGCAAATAAAAAAACTGAAACAGGTCCATAGGGTGAACCAACTGGAAATGTAAACTTTGCCAAAATAATTTGCATACAAAAAAATAAAAGGATGCTAATCAGCTTTTGCACCTCCACAATAAAGGTTCTAAATTAACTTTAATACCTGATAAAATATTTAATATCTGATAAAATATGCCAATTGGCAAAGCTCACAGCCTTCATCAGCACTGTGGCTCAAATCAGTTACACCTGGGGCTTCTACTCTATTTAAACAAGGTGCATCCTATAACATTAGGGGGGGGCACTACTGAAAGGTGTAGGCCTCTTCTTAATTATGAAGACTACAGTTCTGCCTAAATTACCTATGATCATAGAACCAATTGCCTTCATAGAGGGGTTGAAAGCTTTAACTCGATGGGTAATAAATCAAACATAAATTAAATATTCAGCTCTTACAAGCTGGATTGACAAAATGGGACCCTACGGACCATCCCTCCCTAGTTGACATAGTTAATATGGCCCAATGTAAATCAAAACTGGGGCTTCGAGAATTAAGACCATTCTACAAGACCTATCTAGAGAAGGACTGATTATCCCCACTGCTTCTCATTGAACAGCCCAATTTTGGCCTGTTCTTAAAGTTGGAAAAAAAATGAATGTTGCCTCACAGTGTTTTACCACAATCTTGGACACTCTTCTTCCCAAAAGAACTGGTTCCATCCAAATAGCTGCTGGTTCATGTTTTGGTAGTATAGGTGTAGCTAATATTCAGGCATTATTTCAACAGCCTCTCACCACAGTTTGCCTTTATCTTCAAAGAAACACAGCGACATCTGTTATGGGCTGAGTTGTGTCTCCCCAAAACTCATACATTGAAGTCCTAACCCCCAGTACCTAGCATGCATTTGTATTTGGAGATGGGACCTTTAAAGAGGGAACTAAGGTAAAACAATTTCACAAGGGTGGGCCCTGATCCAATATGATAATTGTCCTTAAAAGAAGAGATCAGGTCACAGACAAACACAGAAGGGGAATGAAAGCCAAAGTGAGAGGTCTCAGAAGAAGCCAAACCTGTGGATACCTTGATCTTGGACTTCTAGTCTCCCAGACACTCAAAATAAGATGTATTTATGTTGTCTCTATAAGACAAGAGATTCCCAAAGGTCTTTACCCGAAAGGTTCCAACTGTGTATAAATAGTTGTTTTTGCTACTGATCAACTCAGGCAGTCAGGCCATCAGCGATGGCATAAGAGTCTGTGAAAATGTGCAGACAGAGTTGATTATTGGATAATGGCTGCCTTAGTCTGTTTATGCTGCTCTAACAAAATACCAGAGACTGGGGGATTTATAAAGAACAGAGATTTATTTCTTGCAGTTTTAGAGGCTGGGAAGTTCAAATCAAGGCATCAGTGTCTGGTGAGGTCTGCTTTCTGCTTCGATGTCGGTGCCTTGTTGCTGCATCCCAGAGGGGAGGGGGCACTGTGTCCTCACACAGCAGAGAAGCAAAAGAGTGAGAGAGCATGGCTTTCAACCTTGAACCCTTTTGAAATGTGCTAATCCCCTTCACAAGGGAAGGGGCTTCATGACTGAATCACCTCCCAATGTCTACACCCCTTAATACTGTTGCGTTAGGGATTACATTTCAACATGAACTTTGGAGAAGACAAAACATTCAAACCACAGCAGAGGTCAGGACACTCATCTCACTTCTCAGTGAACACAAATGTTGGACTCTTGAATAAGGCTTCACCTCCCTTACTGGCCTCAAGCTACAGGTCTCACAGAGAGCACCATCATGGCTCACTTAAGTTCAAAATCAATTCAATTAAACAGAGCACATTTCAGTCACCAGCCATACTTCAGGAGTGAGCTGTAATAAAGAGCTTGGCTCAAGTATTTTTTTTTTTTTTAAATGTTTGACTGCTGACATTTTTAAGCCGCACATTCCCTCTTTCCCCTCTGCCACGTTTCTGAGTAAGCTGAACACAAAAGTTCAGGTTCTCCTTCCTTGGACACCTGTGGCGACTTTCACACCACACATAGGAGCTCTGATTCAGCACCCACATGTCACCACCATAAAAACTTCATGCCAGTTTTCCCTTCTGGCCCTCACACACCATTTTTGAATACTTGGGAGCATCCCTGCTTTTCCCAGCAAGCCTCATTGCATAAGTAATAAACCTTTTCATGTCCTCTTGGAGTGTGTGCATCTCATCATCAGTCTCAACTTCTGAACCAAATGTTGGGTGAGTCCCAATCCTACATTTTCAGAGTGGCTACATGACCCTCTAAAGGAGAATCTACTTGCTCAAAACTATCACTATCTCCAAGTGAACACAGTATTATGCACTATACTGGAGTACTTTAATATCACTCTTTCCTCACAACTCACATGTTGTTTTTCTTTAGTCCTGTTTCTTTTTTTAACCCATAAATAAGATAGTGTTATTTGCATAATCTCCTAAAGACAATGTTTACTTATATGTTTACCAACATAATTGGGCACCATTTCTTTTTCTATCTTCAGCCTGCTGTCTACAGTCATCCTTCCTCCCTCCCTCCCTCCCTTCCTTCCTTCCTCTTTCCCTCCCTCTCTTCCTCTCCCTCTCTTTTCTCTCTTTCTCTTTTTTATCTTACAGTTTGCATTGCTGCCATCTCTTTGTAGATGATCTGCCTTGCCTCTGTGTCTGCTCTTAAGAGCTTCTCTTTGGTTTTGTGCTGTTTCATCACAAAATGTGAAGGTGTCACTTTTTCCTAATTTGTTCTGCTTGGCATTTACTTCATCTCCCTATGTGTGGATTCGTGTCTTTCATTTATTTTTAGCCGTTACCTCTGCAAATATTCCCTCTCTTTCATTTTCTCTATTCTGATTTTCCAGCAATTCTTTGAATTACATTGGAATTTATTTTACTTCATATTTCTAAAAGTTTCTTCTATATTTTCTTTTTGTCTTCTCTCTGTACTATATTCTGGATAATTTATTTGGATTTATCCTCTAATTCACTAATTCTCTCTTCAGCTGTATCTGCTCTGCTGTTTAACCTATTCATTGATTTTTTTAAAAAACAATTTTATTTTTTATACTTAAAGTTTCTATTTGGTTTCTTTTTCAAATATTCCTGGTCAATTTTTAGTTCTCTGCTTTTGCATTTTTCATTCTGTTTTTGATGTTTTTAGACATTTCATTTCATTTATAGTTATATTGTGTTCTCTGTTAATTTCAATACCTGAAGTCCTTGTGAAAATCTCTCCAGTTGTTTCAGCTAAATTTCAGTAATAAAGGCTTCTTTTCCATTTTTAATGATTTTGTTGATCTTAATTGTGAACTAAATTGGTTTGAGCTTAATCCGTGAAAAACCTACACTCTAGATACAAGTTACTATCTTCCAGAGAGGATTTTCTGTGACTTCTGCTAAGAACCAGGGGTTGTTGTCAACCTGGAATCACTTGAGTTCACTTTAAAGAGCCTAATATGCTAATATCAGGTTTTCCATCTTGCAACTGACAGGCAACTTTGCCTCTTAGCACTTCACTAATATCAGTGCTTTCTTTTGAGGCAACTTTCCTTTTCCTGTTTGTTCTCTAGTTACTGCTCACTGGTCCTATTCCAGCCTAAGCTCACATGTTAATTTGCATATGCATTTGTTTGTTTAGGAGATGATTCTTGGAAATTTATTTCACTCTCTTTCATTCAGCAATGCATTAGAAAAGTATGCCTTATTTAGGATCTAGTTGATTTGCAGCAGAAAAATCTTCAGAATTTACCTCACTCTTGGAAGCAGAAATTTAAACACCAGAATCTTACTAGAAGTATTCAGGGATAGGGGTAAATTGTACCTGTCAGCTCACACCCCGGAAGTAATGGCCTTCTTAGCTTATACATCACAGGGCAGACTTCCCATACATTTAAGCGGATATAGGAGATTTATCATTATGTAACTTTTCCAGATTTTATTCTTTGCAGCATCTTGAATTACATATTTATTTAAAATGTTGTTTCTGTTTTTTACGTGATTGTGATTATCTCTTTGTTTTATTTTATTTTATTGTTTCATTTTTAAGGGCATTTAGCACTGCTTTTCTTTTTAAAAAATTGTTTTTTAAAGATGTGGGGTACAATTCAAGGTTAGGTATGCAAACATTGATTGTGCAGGCACCCTTGCTGATGAGGTGTGCCCCTCCCTCCCCTAGCAGTTTCCCTAAACTGGCAATCCCACCCCTGCTCCCCTGCCAGTTTCCCACTACTGCCAATCCCTTTCTTACAGTGTTATGATAATTGTTCAAAATCCGATTATGAATGAGAACATATGGTACTCTGTTCTTTGTCTCTGGTGATAGCTCATTGAGTATGATTGACTCTAAATCCATCCAAGTTGCTGCAAAGGCCACATGTTTGTCCTTCTTTATGACTGCATAATATTCCATTGTGTATGTGTACCAAATTTTTTTTTTATCCAGTCCAGCTTCAATGGGCAGCATGGTTGGTTCCATGTTTTTGCTATTGTGAATAGAGCTGCAACAAACACTCATGTGCAGGTATCCATCAAGAAAACAGGGAGACAGCCCACAGAATGGGAAAAAATATTTGCCAACTGTATATCTGACAGAGGCTTAACATCTAGATTCTACAAGGAACTCAAACATGCCGAAAGGAAAAAAATAAGTGGCCCCCTTAAAAAGTGGGCAAAAGACATGAATGGACACTTCTCAAAAGGGCTGCCAACAGACACATGAAAAAGTGCTCAGCCTCACTCTTCATCAAAGAAATGCAAGTCAGAACCACATTGAGATACCACCTAACCCCAGTAAGGGTGGCCATCATTAATAAAACAGCAACAGATGCTGGTGAGGATGTAGAGAAAAAGAAATGCTTCTACACTGCTGGTGGGAATGCAAACTAGTGCAACTTCTCTGGAAGACAGTGTGGCGATTTCTGAAAAAACTAGAAATTGACCTTCCATATGACCCAGGAATTCCCCTATTGGGAATATATCTGGAGGAACTAAAATCATTCTACAAAAAAGATATCACTGCTTTTCAAATGCCTTGATATGCCAGTAATAATTACTAAAGAGACAAGTCCCAAACTGTTTGTGTTCTCATTCTGATAAATTAAAACATATTTTAAACTCTTTGCCCGATTTTGTCAAACTGGAGGGTTGATTTATACCTTGAAGAAGAAGATGTGCCTTGACTCTGTATGCAGTAACTACTAAATTTTCATTGAACAGTACATCTTTCCCGAGCTACAGTTTCCAATGGGTATAATTATTGTACAGAATTTAGAGTAGCCGTACGCCACCTTGGTTGCTTATCATATAACTAGTAAGTTATAACAGTGGAATGGTTTTGAAAAGCAAAACTAGTTTAGTGGCAACTGAATTCAAAAATCCATTCCAAAGAAGCTAAGTAATACCTTTAACTGAGTCAACTGTAAAATGGAAAAGCTTCAAATCATAATGTTTTTAAACATCTCGTAGAAAAGTGACACGATGTCTACAACGAAGAGGACCCCAAAATTCCGGAATTATTTTTTTGGAGGGTGGCCCTTTGTAGTCCGGGCTTCCCCCTAGGTGAATGTTCTAGAAACCCACTGGCATCAGTGTGCCAGCTACCGTTGCGATGAGAGGCGGTGTTTGGCTTCGGTGAATTATTTGGGAGATACTTTCGATATATTTGCCCATTTCATGATGGATGATTTACAGGCACACCTGCTCACACTGTGCTGAGTATTCGGCAGTTTTTCACCCCGAATGGCAAGACCCCTGTGCTCCACCTTCGCTATTCACCCTGTCTCACCCGAGTGACTTTTTTTGTGTGTTTCTCTGGATGAAAAAATTCCCCTGCTTGAGTCAGATTGGCCTGAAGACAGGTAGAACTTCAGTTGCAGGGAAAAGGTAAGCAGAAGATCCCGCCAGCCCCACAGATGCCACAAACACCTACAGGTCTTACTACAGGAGAATCCACAGTCCTGACAAGCTTTGAGCCCGACTGAAAAGCAGCCAGGAAGTCACAGAGACGCACTGTCCCCGATTAGGAGCACAAGGTGTACACTTCCCAGCCTCCACCCACCTGTGGGACCACCTGCTGCAGCACAGCACCGTCTTGAAATCAGAACCACCTCTGGCCTCCTCTGGGGGCCAGTAGCCAATACAGCTCTCCAGGGCTGGAGCTCCATCCTCATTGCACCAAGGTTGCGCAGGTGGCTGAATGCCACAACTCAGCTGTAGGGAGCTTGAGCCCAGGACTGACTGTGACTCTGGTCCAGCACAGCATGAAAACCAGCTCTTGCCACTGCACTTCCGACGTGAGGAACCGTCTGCCATCCTGCTCAGAGTGAACTCGCCCTTGAGCTAGCCCAACTATTGTGCACCTTCCTTTTAAGGAGACACCCCTGAGCCTATGAGCAGTTGATATGCCCTGAGCCAGAAGAGTTACTATGTGTCTGCACTGAGGACCTGAGAAACAGACCAACAGTACCCATGTCCCCTGCAGATGCCCTCTGGCCAGCTCAGTGGCCCCGCCCCCACAATAAGAGTCCGGAGAAACAGGACCACAAGCCATCCCCAGAGGGTGTGCCCTGGGCCAACAGAGCAACTTTGCACCTACATCCCAGACCAGAGGAACAGGCCTCTGGGCCACCTCTGGCAAGCATGCACCAAGGTTGACTGAGAAGTCCTATACCCACATCCTGGGCTTATGAAACTTCGTGAACTTCCCCCCACAGAAATGCTCCCAGGTCAGCCAAGCAGGCATACTGCCATGTTATGGGCCTATAGAAACAGCACTGTGTCCAACCTTGGTAGACATACCCCCTAGGCCAATGGGCAATCATGCATCCCCATCCTAGTCTTGAGAAAGTACCACTTTCTTGAGAAAAGCCACACTCAGAAGACATGCCCCTCTGCAAGCCATATGAACATGTCCTGGCTTGAGAAACACCCCTGAGGGCTGCCATCAGCAGACATTGTTCCTTAGACCAATTGGGCAGCTTTGAAATTACGTCTTGGCCCTGAGAACAGCCCCATGGGTCATCTCCAGAAGATATGCCCCCAGGCCTAGCAGCCATAAGTCTACATCCCAAGCCTGAGAAACAGCTCTGCAGGCTGCTACTGGCAAACACATCCCCTGGCCAACCAAACAACTGTGTGCCCACAACTGTTACTTTGGTCAAAGTAACAGCCAACCCCAGTCAGCCCCAACCCCAACGAGCCAGACATCAAGCTGATCAAACTCACCATGTGCACATACATGCCCCCAACCTCAGAAATAGCCCAGCAAGCCCATCCCAGAGAAAGCCATACTACAAATTCTCTTAGCCTAGGCCACCGAGGAACTCACAAATGCTACTACTATGGATTATAGCCAAAGAAACTACATGAAGACTACACGACTGCATCTACCTAGAACCAAGACCAACACACCCCACTGAACCAAGACTCCAAGACCCATTTATACAAATAAATCTTTCTGTATGAAACCTACTCTGGAAAATAGAAAATGGGACATTTCTACCAGATGTGTACTAGAAATCAATGTAGGGACGTATCATCCATGAAAAAGCAGAGAAACATGTCACCTCCAGAGAAAAACAATAATTCTCCAAAAATACACCCCAATTGCAAGAGGATATATGAAATGCCCAAAAGAGCAATCAAAATAATAATCTTAAGGAAACTCAATGAGATACAAGAAATACAGACAGACAATTCAACAAAATTGGGAAAGCAACTCATGATTTGAATGAGAAGTTCGACAAAGAGATAGAGAATTAAAAAAAAAAAAGAACCAAACAGAAATCCTGGAATTGAAGAATTCAATTAATTGAATTTCAAAAAATTGAGAGTTTTAACAACAGACTAGACCACGCAGAATAAATAATTTCTGAACATGAAGACAAGTCTTTTAAAATAATACAGGCAGAAAAATACAGAATGATTTATGGGACACCATTACGTAAACACATTTTTGTATTGTGAGCATTCAAGAAGGAGGAAAAAGGGAAAAGGTGAGGAAAACATATTTGATAAAATAATAGCAGAAAACTTTCCAAATATTAGGAGAGAGATGGACATTCAGGTCAGGTCTAGATAGCTCAAAAAGCCCCTAAACAAATTCACCCTAACAGGTTCTCTCCAAGGCACATTATGGTCAAATTGTCAAAAGCAAAAAAAAAAAAAGAGGAAGAATTTTTAAAGCAGCAAGAGAAAACCATAAAGTCACACATAAGTCAATTCCCATCTCTCAATCAGTGGATTACTCAGAAGAAACCTTATAGGCCAGGAGACAATGGGATAATATATTCAAAGTGCTAAAAGGAAAACAATAACACCTGTCTATCAAGAATATTATAACCAACAAAGCTATCCATCAAAATGAAGTAGAAATATAATATTTCACAAACAAGCAAAAGCTAAGAAAATCCATCATTATTAGACCAGCCTTACAAGAAAAGCTCAAGGGAGCCTTACATATGAAAGTGAAAAGATGATAAACACCAACATGAAAACATGTGAAACTTTAAAACTCACAGTCAATACATAAAGTAGAAAGAGAAAGGAATCAAATCATATTACTACAGATGGCCACGTAACCACAAAAATAAACAATAAGAGAGGAAGTAAGAAATCAAAGATACATAAGACAGCCAGAAAACAATAAAATAGCAGGAGTAATTTCTCTTCAATAATAGCCTTGAATGTAACTTGATAAAAGTCACCATTTAAAAGATACAGACTTGCTGAATGAATAATAAAAAAAGACTCAACTCTATTCCGCCTACAAAAAACTCGTCTTGCCTGTAGTCACATAGACTAAAAGCGAAGATATGGAAAAAGATATTACACTCAAATGGAAGCCAAAAATGAGCTGGAGTAGCTCTACTTATGTCAGACAGAACAGACTTCAAAAGCTGTAAAAAGAGACTAAGTACCTTATGTAATAATAAAGAAATCAATTCATTAAGACAATATAATTGCGAATACATATGCATCTAACATGGAAGCACCCCCCAGACATATACAACAAATATTATTGGATCTAAAAAGAGAGATAAATTCCAATACAATCATAGCTGAGGACTTCAAAATTCCACTGTCAGCATTGCATGGATCGTCTAGACAGAAAATCAACAAAGAAACATCAGATTCAAACTGCACCACAGACCAAATGGACCTTACAGGCATTTACAGAACATTTCACCAAACAGCTAAATAATACACATTCTTTTCATGAGAACATGAAATAATCCCCAAGATTGACCTTATAAAAAGAACAAGTCTTTTAAAAAAGTTTAAAAATCAAGATTATATTGAGTACTTTATGAGACTTCAATGAAATAAGACTAGACACCAATAACAAGAGGAACATTTGAAACTATAGAAATACATTGTGATTAAACAACATGCTCCAGAATGGCTAACGGGTGAAGGAAGAAATTAAGAATGAAAATTTAAAAATTTCTTGAAACAAATGAAAATAGAAACACAGCACAACAAAACCTATGGGACAAAGAAAAAGCAGTATTTAGAGACAAGTTTATTACAATAAATGTCAACACAAAAAAGAAAAAGAAAACTAGAAAGAATTCTAATAAGTACTCCAAATCAAGGAACTAAAAAATGAGACACAAATCAAACTCAAAAATAGTTAAAGGAAAACTATAAGTAAAAATACAGCAGAAGTTACAAAATTGATACTAAAAGATACAAAAGATCAATGAAAAAAGCCAATGCTTTGAAAATATAAACAAAATTGACAAATAGTTAGACTAAGAAAAAAAAAGAAAAGAATCAAATAAATAAAATCAGAAAAGGGAGTCATCATAACAGATACCACAGGAATATAAATAATCATTAGAGACTACAATGAACAACTATATGCCAATAAATTGGAAAACCTAGAGGAAATAGATAAATTCCTGGACACATAAAACCTACCAAGATTGAACTAAGAAGAAAGAAAACCTGAACAAACCAATAGCAAGTAACAGGATTTAATCAGTAATAAAAGGTCTTCCAACAAAGAAAAGTCTAAAACTGGATGGCTTCACTGCTGAATTTTATCAAATCTTTAAAGAAGAATTAATAACAATTCTTCTCAAATGATTTTTAAGAGTTGTGGCAGAGGCGACTCTTCCTAGTTATGCTTAGCATAACTCTGATACCAAAATGAGATCAGGACACAACAAAAAAAGTTAAACTACAGGCCAATATCTCTGGTGAAACCAGACACAACAATCCTTAACAAAACACTAGCAAACTGAATACAGCAACATATCAAAAAGATAATATAGTTATACCAGGAGTGCACAGATGGTAACATCTACAAATCAATAAACATTATACATTACATCAATAGTATAAAGAACAAAACCATATGATCAACTCAATAATGCAGAAAAAGCTTCTGATAAAATTCAGCATCCTTCATGATAAAAACTCTTAATAAATTATGTATAGAATGAAAGTACCTCAACATTATAAAGGCCATATATGACAAACCCACAGCTAACATCTTACTGAATGGGAAAAGCTGAAAGTTTTCCCTCTAAATCTAAGAACTAGAACAAGATAAGGATGCCTGCTCTCACCACTCTTACTCAAAATAGCACTGGAGGTCCTAGCCAGAGTAATTTGGCAAGAGAAAGAAATAATGGGCCCAAATGAAAGCAGAAAGTCAAACTGTCCCTGTTTGCAGATGACATGATCTTATATAAAGAAAAACCTAAATGCTTTACCAGAATATTTTTAGAACTGGTAAACAAATTCAGTAAAATTTCAGGACACTCAAAATTAGTAGCATTTCTGTATACAAAAAACAAACAGACTGAGAAATAAATCAAGAAGGCCATTCCATTTACAATACCTTTAAAAAAAGATACCTAGGAGGAATGGAATCAATTTAACCAAAGAGGTGGAAAACCTCTACAAGAAAAACTATAAAACACTAATGAAAGAAATTAAAGAGGACACAAACAAATGGAAAGGCATTCTGTGATCATAAATCGGAAGAATTAATATTATTAAAATGACAAACTTTCCAAAGATATTTACAAATTCAATACAACCCCTATCAAAATACCAATTACATTCTTCACAGAAATAGGAAAAAAATCCTAAAATCTTTATGCAACCACAAAAGACCCTGAATAGGCAAAGGAATCCTGAGTGAAACTGACAAAGCTCGAAATTGACAAACCCACTACCACACCTGAAAAGACGCTATAATGCTGTAGTAACCAAAACAGCATGCTGCTGGCATAAAAACAGACACATAGACCAATGGAACAGTAGAGAAAGCTCAGAAATTTTTTTTTAAGCTTGCTTGCTTGCTTGCTTGCTTTCTTTCTTTCTAGCAAGCAGGATTTATTGAGATGACAGAAAAGCCCCCACAGTGGGAGGGGACCTAAAGGGGTTGCCCTTTTTTACATTTTCAAACAAAGTTTTTTAGAGAAAGAAGAGAGAAAAGACAGGGTGGCATGCCAGAGCTGGCATGGGGGAAAGAAACCACCGAAAGCTTAGAAATTAATCTACGTATCTACAGCCAACTGATTTTTGACAAAGACACCAAGGACACTCATTGGAGGGAAGGAAATTCTCTTCAATAAATGGTGCTGGAAAAATCGTACATCCACATGCAGAAGAATGAAACTAGCCTCCCACCTCTCACCGATACAAAAATAAAATCAAAATGGATCAAAGACCTAAATGTGAGACCTGAAATGATAAACTTGCTTGAAGAAATCACAGGGAAAATGCTTCAGGATATTGGTCTGGGCAAGATTTTATGAATAAGACATCAAAAAACAGGCATCAAAAGCAAAAATAAACACATAGGATTATATCGAACTACAAAGTTTCTGCACAGCAAAAGAAATAAGAAGTATCGTGAAAAGACAACTGACAGAATGGG
>CAUYQG010059611.1:0-14312 GCA_963574415.1 Tarsius wallacei | reverse complement strand
TTGGTTGAGAAATTGAGGTTTTGCTTCTGGAATCTTTATCCTGTTCCATTGGTCTATATGCCTTTTCTTGTACCAATACCAGGCTGTTTTGACTATTGCAGTTTTATAATAAAGTTTAAAGTCTGGGAGTATGATACTTTTTTCTTTTGTTTGCTGAGGTTGTTTTGGCTATTCGTAATTATTTATGTTTCTGTATGAATTCCTGTATTTCCAGGTCCGAGAAGAATGCTGCTTGTAATTTAATGGGTATTGCATTAAATCTGTAGATTGCTTTGGGTAAGAGGGACATCTTTAACAATGCTGATTCTTTCAATCTATGAGCATGGTATATTTTTCCATTTGCTTGTGTCATCTTTGATTTATTTGAGCATTTTTTTGTAGTTTGTGTTGTAAAGTTCTTTCACATCTCTGGTTAGGAAGATGCTAAGGTATTTCATTTTTTTGTGTGGTTATTGTGAATGGGATTGTGCCTTTTATTTAGATTTCTGTCTGTTTATTGGTGGTGTACAGAAATGTGACTGCCTTTTTCACATTTATTTCATACCCTGAGACTTTGCCAAAATCTTTTATCAGTGCAAGGAGGTTTTTGACAGATTCTCTTGGGTTTTTGAGGTATAGAATCATGTCAACTGCAAAGAGGGATAACTTGACTTCCTTTTTTCCTACTTGGATACCCTTGATTTTCTTCTCTTCTCTGATTGCTCTAGCTAGGACTTCCAAAACTATGTTGAACAGGAGGGGTGAGAGTGGGCATCCTTGTCTTGTTCTGGTTTTCAGGGGAAATGGTTCAAATTTCTGTCTGTTTAGCAGTATTATGCAAGATTTTTTATGGAGAAAAAAATTAAAACTCTAATAAACAATACTAAAGAAGAACTACATAAATAAAGAAATGTTCTATATTCAAGTACTGGAAGAATCAATATCATAGTCTATAAATCAGTTGCATTTTCAATCATAATCCCATTAATTGGTGTGTATATGTGTATATGTTTGAGAAGTTGATTCAAAAATTTGTATTCAAGAGCTAAGATCTAAGAATATTCAATGCATTCCTGAAGAAGAACAATGGGAAATAAATAGTTTATCAGGAGTCATGACTATAGTAGGTTTGGTGGAGGCATAGACATTAGAATAATGAAACACATTTTAAAAACTTAAAAACCTATGTATATATATATAAAAACTTGATTTAAATCAGAGCTGACCTTAGATAGCTATGAGAAGTTTACAATTGTTTATTCACATTAAAATAATACAATCTATTCCTGTTATTAACCCTACATATAAAATTAATCCAGGTGGATCAAAGACTTAGTGAAAAAGCAGAGTTTCAAAATACATAGAAAGTATAAAATAATATTTCTATTATGTCTTAAACAAGGCCTAAAGTGAGTGTACTATAAAGGAAAAAAATGGATACATTTGATTTAGTTAAAATTAAACTCTCTTATCAACATACCATAAACAATGTTGAGAGTTAAGCCACAGAGTAGAAGAGGTATTTTTGAGACATATATCTAACAAAGATTAGTATCTAGCTATATAAAGAACTTCTACAAATAGTAACAAAAAGAGAGATACCCCAAAAGAAAAATGGGCAAGGAATATGAACCAGCAATTCACAAATAGGCAACCAACACATGGAGATGAACATCTTCACTGTAAATGGGGAAATACAAGGCAAATTTATAATGAGATTTTATTTCATGTTTGTCATATTGGCAGACACTTAAAAATTTAGCTATATCCAGAATTCTTGAGGATTTAAACACCTAGACTTTTAATTTGTAGCTACTTTGGAAAATAATTTGGAATAACTAGTGAATTTGAGGACGAGAATATTCTATTGAAAGGACATAACATGGAGTCAATATACCCAATGAGCAGCCATCTTAACATTGTTTAGCTTTGTCACGTTTTTCTAGCAATTCACTTTCATTTACTCTCTAATCACTAGTCAAGGATAGAACCAGTTTCTCAGAGGTAGCTACTGATAATTGTTTTACAACCCCTGATCCAGTTTGTTTTACAATAATTAGCTTTGCTAGTCCAACTATTTGCCTCCACCCATAAGACCCAAGTTAACCTAATCAGCTGTTCATGACCTTCATGACACAGACAGATCCCACCATCATGGCAGCAATCATGTGACTAACCCACACGTCTGCCTGCTGTCCATCACTTGATGTCAGTACCTGTGCTTACCTGCCATTCGTAGTGATGCAGAGCAGACCACCACCCAATCTCCTTAATGACCTTCCCCCATCAAAGTGCAAGTTTAAAATAATTCAACCTGAAGCAGCCATTTTCCATTGCTTTGCTAAGCCATGGTCTGGCCACATGACTCCTTGAACTATGGCCACCATGTTTCCAGTTTTAGCCTCTCTCTCCTACCTTGGGGAGGTAAATCTCCTTTCTCTTTCTCTCTGTTTCTCTAATTTGCTTTCTAAATAAACTATATTTTCCAATCTAACTTCTGTGCAATTCTTTGTATCTTTTGCACAGCACTGGATCACAGACACCAGACACTCCCCATAGGGCCTGACCTAACATTTTGGAAGTCCCATTAGGGTTTTTAATCTAACACCTATAATAACAATTATGTCCCATTGAATATCCTAAAGGAATTCTTGAACATGTGTAAAAAATATAAGTATGGTCTGCTGTAGCAAATGAAAACAACTTTAAGGGTAAGCCAAAAAGAGTGGAAAATTAATTAAGCTATGATTATGTAATCGAATATTATAAAATATTTGAAAATGAACAAATAATAAGTATATTTACCAATATGGGTTAATTTCAAAATCAGAACAGTGAATGGAAAATGCAAGTAAGGGAGGCACTTAAAGTATGATACCATTTTTGTAAAGTTTAAGAACACAAAATATTGATAAGATAGTCTAAGAATTGAGGAAGGTGAGTAGGATTGGAAAAATACACAGACTTTAATTTTACATTTGATGTTTTATTTCTTAATCTGGGTGCTGAACACAAGCCAGAAATATTCCATATGGAAACAAACAAGATGTACCTTATTTCAGGTACAATGAACATTCAGATTACTAAATGTAATTAGCAAATATTGATCATTTTACAAGAGCTCTGTGTACTTTACTGAAAAATTTACAAAATAATCTTTTAGTTCCCACTTCAAAGTATTTGAAGTATTAGCTAACATCTGCAAAATTATTTATAAAACATTCGGGTAGAAAGACTCAGCATAATTTTAGATTATAACAGTTTTTTTTTTAGTCATTTGATAGTTTCATCAGTTTTCCAAGTAGATAAATTAATCTTAAGGCCCATGCATTTAGAGATCATTCTTTTGTTTAAAAGTTTTCTCAGTAATGATCCTGCTGACATAATTTAAATGATTAAAAATGTGCTGTCATAGTTTTTTTTTCCCTCCCCAAATTTGTAATGTATTAGCACTACACGCATCTTTGTAAGCCTAGACTCTGATATTATTAAAGCCATTTTGCCACGACAGGCTGCAGTAGTTTGAGGCATTCCATAATGCCCGCTATGTATGCAGCTCAGGTAGCACAAGCAACTTTAATCATGTGTGGAAAAATAAGGTATGTAAAGCAGATGGAACTCTGTAGGGAACACTGAGGAAATGAGCTCAAAGTGCAGATGATGTTATGCAGGTGGTGGGAAATGTTGATTATTTTTAAGCTCACAATTCCAGCCCCAAGATGGATGACAAATCAAGCGCTGTGAACAAGTATAAATAATGGTAGACCATTCTCACCCATCTGAGGAACAATTTGGAGCTATATGTGTCTTTTTTTGGGGGGGGGGGGGTAGACATTAGTCATTTTCTGGGAAGAAGAATATGTGTTAATGTTTTTGTTCCATTGAAGGGATGTTAAAATTCTTTTACAATACAGCTGGGGTTATTGACTACATTTTATCAATACTTAGACAAGCAAATCTTCTCTTTCCTTTTTCACTCACACTGGGTAGAGATGTAGTTTGTGTGTATTTGCTAGTCAAGAGTTCATCTGTGTGACAGTAAGCAGTTTTCTACCCTGTGAAGAAAGGAAATGTTGCTCTTTGATTCTTGTTGCTTATAACAATTAGGTTTTGATCTGAATGAGAACTTGGAAACTAAGTCAACGTCATCTTGGATTGATGACTTACTATGCCTGTGGAACCTTAAAGATAACACTCTCAATTATTTAAAATGCTTTAAAACATATTGCATATACTCGGTTTTTAAAAAAATTACTCCAAATATCTCTTTACCACATTGACCTCCTAGTTGTGGTTCAGGTGTGATCCATGCTCATGTTTTAGGGCCTTTGTCTTGCCTCTTTCTTCTGCCTAGAGGTGCTTTCCCAGAAGGCCCCCAGGTTGACTTCCTCACCTCTGTTTAGCTTAGATACAGAGGGTACATTCTCAGTGAGGCCCAACCCATCTGTCCAATTTAAATGTGCAACCTACTCTGTCCCTTACCTTTGAAAGAGTTCAGGAAATGTCAGCCGGGCTTGGTGGTTCAGCCTGCAATCCCGCGCTTTGGGAGGCTGAGGTGAGTGGATTGCCTGAGCCCGCGGGTTCGAGGCTTGCCTGGGCAGGCGGGCAGGCGAGACCTCATCTCTACAATAAATCAAAAAATTAGCCGGGCGTGGTAGCGCGTGCCTGTAGCTCCAGCTACTTGGAAGGCTGAGGCAGAAGGATCGCCGGAGCCCAGCAGGTCGAGACTGCGGTGGCTGGGAGCGGCCACTGAACTCCAGTCTGGGTGACAGAGTGAGACTCCAACTCAAAAAAAAAAAAAAAAAAAAGAAAAGAAAAAGAAATGCTACCCCAGAAATGCCACTTTGTTATGCTGATTACTTTAAACTGAGGGTATTTGGAGAAAAGAAAATGCAGAGGCTTTCTCTGAGCTCCCTTTATCTGCCTAAAGCTGGATTCTCCAAAAGGAGCCTAATTGTCATGAATCCTGGGAACTTTACCAACTAAGGAAGAAAAACAAAAATCACAAGAGAAGAGATTGGAGATTGGAGACTGGACACCATACCCAGAGAGAATATCACCTATTCTTCTGAGGGCCCGTTCATCTTTCCCAAAGAGTATTTACTGTCTCTGAAATTGCCAGTATGCACCCTACCCCCCTATTCCCTGTGAAGAGGGCCTATAATATCTTAGATCTCACTGAGCTTTGGGATATTCACATTTCTTTTCAGTAATACTCTCCCAGCCCCCAGGACATAATACTTGTGTATATCTTTTCTCCTGTTAATCTGCCTGCTATGACTTTCTTTCATAGACTTAATCATCAAGCCCTCAGAGGAAAGGCTTCCCTCCTCTCCACTTATTAAATATTCTATAATATTCTATTTCTTCCATAGCAGATATTACCTTCTAACGTAGTATAACACTTACTTGTTTGTTATGTTTATTTTTTATTGTCTGTCTCCTTACCACCTTCTTAATGGACTATAAACTCCAGGATGGTAGAATTTTTTTTTTAATTTTGTAGATTTTGTTTATAATGTTGATGACTCTTCGTCACCTAGAACAGTGCCTAGTAGTCTGCAGAAGTTTGATTAATATCGTGCTAGTAATATACTTTAATCATATCTTCATTTAGTTTCCAACAAACCTCTCTCACCATCATCATTGATGATTCCTGTAAAAATACCCATTTGAAATGTAGTCCATGTGGTTATAGACCCCACATGATAGCTGTATAACGTTAAGCTTATAAGCAAACAAAGATTTAGAAAGTCTTTACAGGGAAAACAATAAAAGTAATATTTGACATTATAGAATCCTGTAGAATTTGATCTTTGCTTATAATATTCACCAGATACTAAACTGCAAAGATTTTCAAAATAAAAACTTAAAAGTAAGGTTAAAGCGCAAGGTGCTTATTACAACCATTTTGGTTTTCTTTCTGTGATGAACAGTAAGATAATAATTATTCTGTGGTACATGTACATACTATCTCCTTATGTGGTTAGCAGAGTCAGGAGCATATGAACCTTCAAGTATTGAACAACTTACTTTATTCCAAGCACTGTTCTAGGCCCTGGGCACACGAAGACAGATAATGTATATTTCATACCAACAAAGCAAGTGGAAAGAAGGTACACAAAATAACTAATTATAGTATAGCCTCAAAAAAGTAAACATTCATTTTCAGACAACTGCCAGAATAAGCTTAGTAATGATATTTGGCATGTAAACCACAAGCCCACTTATAACCTATACCAAATTCTTTAAATGTGCAATATATTACATTCTCTAGTGTTACAATTTATATGTTTTTTAATGTTGGGTAATTTTGTTTTCATTTAGCTGTTAGTTTAAACTTAAGTTGTAACAGTCTTACCTGAGAAATTATATTCTTTCTGTCATTTCTATCTGAAAAGCTTTGATGTAGCAAAAAACATACAATAGAAAATGATAGTTTGATTTTCTGTTAACAGGATAAAATCTCCTAAGATAGTCCTTCCTTTCATGTTGACCCTAGTTCACATTATTGTCTGTTCCCTCAAACATGGGACGATTAAGCACATCCAAGCAATTTGCATCCTTGGGGGCACTAAGAGCTGTGGTATAAGTGACTTCCCCTTAGAAAGGCTGTGACCCTTTCTCAATTCTTCCAACCCAGGCACCAGGCTTAATTAAAGATTTTTTGATGAGACAGATGACATTTATCACCTTGAAAGAAAATTCCCAAATAATCAACTCCCGAAAGTATTTAATTTTTCCCATTAACTGAGTTTCTATTCACTGAAGCAGCCCCCATCGTGAGGAACATTAGCAACACAGTCTGATAGATTACTTTCCTTAGTGAGGATAATTAACTAGAAATAACTTTTTTGGAAATGAAAGCCCTTAAGGTAGCAGAGTTAACATACTCAAAGGGACCAAAATTGGTGTTCTCACTTTAACAGAAGGATGAATGTGTTAGGTAATTTCATCTTTTTTTTTTTTTTAAAGAAAATTTGTCTGTGAGGCTTATATAAATATTAAAACACCTCTAAACCCAGCAAATTCTGCCCCCATACAGGAGCACTGCCATATTGCTTTTTTTTTTTTTTGAGTCCCTTAGGTCTCAGCTTCTAAATACTTTGTCAGAAAATACCACCCACTTCTCAATCCTCTAATGCCAGGCCAAAGGCAGGTCAATTGTTCATCTTCACTGCTTCCCTAAAAATCTATGTTTACCTCTGTGTTTATAGTTATCATATTGTATTTGTAACATATTTGTTGTAGCTGCAGCTCTGTTAAGGCACCTATGGGTGTCATTCTTATTGCTTAATTTTTATTGCCAGATAGAATGCCTCGTACAAGCTCAGTAAAGGCTTGCTGAATTAGTGAAGTCAAGAGTAAACTGAGTAAGGGTGCCCTGCTCAGCCATCTGATCACTTGAAACCCAAATAGACATAGGTAGAGTTTAATGCATAAATAGGGTTTATCTTCATTTTTCCCAATTGCTAAGCTACTAAACCTTTGATTTGAAAATTTTAAAAATTCAGTTATTTGAAGAAATGTTCATGAAAATGAATTAGCTCTTTAGCACTTTGCAGGAAGACCATAAAATGATTATTAGAGTTCTCATTTTTGTCATTGTTGTTTCAGAATGTTGGCAACTCTAAGGTGATTCATTTATGGTAAGTGACAATTATTTCTGCAGTCTAAAATGTTACCACCCTTATAGAGAAAAATGAGAAAGTAAACCTTCTGAGTTTTTATTATTATCATTGTGAAAGAAAGTAATTTTTGAATTATGCTATTAAAAAAATTTATGCATCTTGGAAATGAGCATAGGGATATAGCGAACAGCATGATTTTTTCTAGCAGGCTGAGGGTTATCTAAACATTTGTTAGCTTTCCTACTCACTATCAAAAGAATGACAATCACATAAGGCTTGCCATTATTTACATTAGAAGGAAAGAAAAGAGAGAGAGAGAGAGAGAGACAGAGAGAGAGAGAGAGAGAGAGAGAGAGAGAGAGAGAGAGAGAAAGAGGGGAAGGAAGATGGGTAGAGAGAAAAAGAAAGGAAGAAAGTGTTGGGAATCAGAAAACAACACCCCCAAAGTATGGTGCCTTAGCATGTTGAATACTTTGAACTGGAGAAGGTCCAAGGTCTCTTTGAACAACTCATGCCCTTCTATCTCTGTTCCCCCTTTCCACTGAAGTGCAGGGAGGGACTTTCTCTGAACCTCCCTTACCTGATGAAGGGCAGATTCTCTGAAAGGAACACAATTGTCGTGATTTCCTTCCCTGGCAGTCTCATCCTCCAGGGAAAGTTGATTTATATCATTAGAGAGAAGACTAGAAGTCTTGTCCCAATTTCAGAAGCATCAGAGTTGCTGGATTGGTTGGTTCCATTATTTTCTCTCTGATGATACTGCCAGAGAGCTACATTCTCTCCTGTAAAACAATAGGCTTCCTAACAGGTAAATAAATTGTGCTTTCTAACTCAAATGAAGATACAAAAACTAAAGAGGGTGGGGAAGAGACAAAGTAGCAGCCGTCAGAGAAGGGGCAAGAATTTAGCTTATAATATCCTTATGTTATCCCCTTCTCCTCCCCACTCCCCCAAAAAGAGAACAAAGACTATTAAGGGCATGTCAAAAAGACTTAAAAGCCAACTGATATGTATTTCCACTGGCTGAAGGATGGAGAATATGATCATCAATAAGAGTAAGGGTTGCAACTGATTGAAGTACATGATACTAAACAACAAATATCAAGTTTATTTGGTCACTTTTGGAGAATGCTAGAAGACAAGCTTATTTTGAAAGCTTGTAAATAAAGTAAAATGAACAGTAATCGTACCTTTGCTATAAAAACTCAGGATCTCCAACTAGGTGAAGAGATAAAGTTTTGTTTTGATTTTTAAGAGAAGTATTTGAAGAACAAATGATGACAAAATCAAAACATCGTGATTTTGTACCACTAATGATTACATTAATGGTCATCCATGGCTGCTAACATCACAAAAGACAAGTAGATAGTGTGTGGAAGGACACTTTACCAACTATAAAACAATATTAAGAAATAATTCCAGCTGGGCTCGGTGGCTCAGCCTGTAATCCCAGCGTGTTGGGAGGCTGAGGTGAGTGAATTGCATGAGCCCACAGGTTCGAGACCTACCTGAGCAACTTGGCAAGACTTCATCTCTACAATAAATCAAAAATTAGCTGGGCGTGGTAGCGCGTGCCTGTAGCTCCAGCTACTTGGAAGGCTGAGGCAGAAGGATCGCCAGAGCCCAGCAGATCGAGGCTGCAGTGGCCGGAAGTGGCCACTGCACTCCAGTCTGGGTAACAAAGTGAGACCCCAACTCAAAAAGTAAATAAATAAATAAATTAAACAAATAAAAATAAATCCAATATGAATCTCTGCAAATCTCTAGACCACACCACTGAAAGACACCAGTTAACAAGACTGTAGAAAATAGAGCAGGCAAAAGACTTTGTTTCTTTCACAAATAAACTGTTAAAAAGGGATAGGAAGAGAAAAAAGAGAGAGGCAGATTGAATATATGAATTAAGAGACTTAAGAAACTTGTCAACTAATCAGTGTGTAGACTTTAGTTAGATCTTACTTCAAACAAACTGTACATAAAACAACTATGAGAAAATTAGGGAAATGTGAATACTGGGTATTTAAAGACATTAATGGGTTTTTATTCACTGTTTCTAGATATGATAATATGATGTGGATACACTTTTTAAAAAAGATTCATTATCTTTAAGAATATATACTAAAATATCTACTGATGCTAAAAGTTTGCTTTAAAATAATCTCACAGGAGTCAGGAAAGAGAAGTCCAAATAAAACAAGATTGGCTATGGGTAGAAATTTGTTGAAGATGAGTAATGAGGATACAGGACTTTTATGGTGTCCTCTCTAATTTTGGATCAGTTTGGAGGATGATGACTCTGCAGAGCAAATATACATTTCTAATAATAACCAATGGGACTATTACAAGTCATACTTACATAGGAAATTTAAGCCTATTTTAATGTCTACATAAGGGAATGACAACCCCATGAGTGTCACTATGCCCCACATCACTCCTCAAATTTTTAGAAAATAGAAAATGATTAAAATAATCAATGTGCAATGAGCACATATAATTTAAAGACAGTGAATATCCATAATAATGAGGAATGAAAGAAAGAGAAGAAAATGACAGGAAGGGAAGGGAAGAGGAATAGAGAGTGAAAAAGATGCGAAACATAGCACTGTGCAGAATATGCTCTGTGCCAGGAAAGGTGATGTGAAGGCAGACTAGCCAACAAGAGAATAACAAGAGTTGGCAGAAACCAGGAAACTCTGGTCCACTTCCACTTGCTCTCGTCTTTAAGCTAAGAATGCTTTTTACAGGATAGCGTCCATAATGAAGTTTTATTGGAGCCCCGCCATGCTGATCTGTTTACAGTTTTTCTCTGGCTGCTATTGCACTGTGAAGGTAGCATCAAATAGTAGTGACAGGGACCCTGTGACCCTCAACGCCTAATATATACACTGTCTGGCTTTTTACAGAAAGTTTGTTGACCTCTCATCAAAAATGACAGCAAAAAAAAAAAAAAAGGAAGATACATTTCTCTGTGGAATGTTTAAGTCTCCTAGAATGAAACTGGGAAATGACAGTCAGTTCCAAAGGAGTGATCAAGTTATGAGACAGACCAGTGGAGGATGAAAGAGAAGGATTTAACACACCCGTGTCCTGGGTCTGTTCCGATTTCCTGTAGGGGGAAAGAATGGTCATCGAAGTGTAAAACTACTTGGCAAACAGTTGTCATTTCTTTGTGCGGGCATATTTAAATTCTGAAATTTAGTTATTTCATCTATTATTTTGAGTAATAATTTTTTTCCAATATCAAAAACACAGTCAAGGTATTACTTGACATCATTGAATCCAAGTGAATCCTAATGTACAGAGCTGAGCAGTGTCATCCCAAAATCATGTCCATCTGGGACCTGTGTATGTGACCTTATTTGGAAATAGGATCTTTGTAGATGTATTCAGGTTACGATGAAATCATAGGATAAAAGTGAGTCCTAACCCAAGGATTGATGTCCTTGTAAGAAGAGGGAAATTTAAACACAGACAACCATAGGGAGAAAGTCACGTGATGACAAAACAGCGATTGAAGGGATGTAGTTACATGCCAAAGTATGCTGAGGATTGCAATCACCAGAAGCTGGAAGAGACAAAGGAAGGCTTTCCTCTAGAGCCTTCAGAGAGAGCATAGCCCTGTGGACACCTTGATTTCAGACTTCTGACTCCTCAGACTCAGAGGATAAACTTCTGCTGTTTTAAGTCATTCGGTTGGTGGTATTCTATTACATCCATCAATCACTTTTATGCTTCTGTATTCTAGGCAAAAGGTAAAAGCAGTGGAAGAATTTTTACAACACTGTCTTATATACATGGACAGTTAATTTTAGCCCAACAATGGTAAACACGGTCAATACCCTTAATAAGCTCATGGTGTAGGGCTTGGGCACTGATAAACCGCACTATGAGATGTTTGAGAGGTCTACAAATGAGGACACTAGATAGAAAGGATGTGATTTATATATAATGTCTAACTTCAGAGGCCAAGTTTCTATGAAACCACAATCACCCCACTGGGGATTGGCAGGCCTCTGGACTTTAGCTTCTCATGCTAACAGCATTAAAGATCGTAGAACTTCTCTTTCCCATTCCACATTCCAAATGGTCTCTGCAATGCCTTTCACTTGAGCACAGTCACTAGGCAGGCCTCAGCAGTCCTGGTGTTTGCCTGATCTATTGCTGCTGATAATTCCAGGACTTTTGAAAGCCCTGAGCACTTTTCCTGACTGACACAGAAACTGCAGAGTGATAGTTGACTGGAGCAGGATACAGATGCCCAGCAAAAGACCTGAAACAGAAGAAATGATCATCCGACTGAACACCTAGGACATATATTTCTGAATTGCCAGCAAACATCAATTTTGTGAATTCAAATTTCCTACTTATGCTTACAACCAAACTCAACTGCTTATTAAGGGATGTAGCTCAATGTGATGAAGGGGCCGAAATACAAGAGAGTTAAACATGTGAAAAAGTGTTTTTCTGAGATGAGCTTGAGGTATTTCCTATCAAACTCACATGATATTGGTAGAAAATTCATTTATTAATTCAATGAGCTGCTTCTAAGCCCCCCCACCCCAGGCAGTGAACTCATTAGTGGTGAATAAAACAGTCATGGCCTTTACCTTCAAAAAGTGTCATAGAGATGAAATAGAAAAAATAAATTAAATAAGAATCAATGGGATGGGAGATTTTCAGGAAATGAAGAATCCCTTAGGGTGAACATGCGCAGTCTCTAAGCAATTTATATTTGAACTGGGCCTAAAAGATGAAAGCACAAGTGGTTGAAGATGGGGCCGGGGTGAAAGTGAGGGACATAAATAGAACAGGGGAAAGTTCCAGACAGAAGGAACAGTTGGTACAATGGTTTTAAGCTAAAAAAGTTTGGTGGATTACGAAAAAAAATAATAATAATAACATAGAGCTGAATGAGATGGGACTCAGACTGAGGTTCACAAAGAGTCATTCTGCTTCAGGTTTGAGGCCCCAGGAAGCAGTGTGGACACATATTGCCATGCATGCTAGAAAGCATGGAAAGGTTTTAAGCAGGGAAGAAAAACAATAAAATATTCCTCTGTTATAAGGAGAATAGATCAGAGTGGGCAAGGGTCAAAGATCTTGTAGCCCTGAATTGAGGTGATGGAGTTAGAATTAGGGTGATGGCAGTGGATGCAAGGTGAATGAGTTTAAAATATATCTGATAGAAAGAAAAAAAAGAAATTAATGGTGAGTTGGATATGGCAGGTAGTAGAAAAGAGGGAGAGAAAAGAGATGGAAGAAGGAAGGGAGGGAGGAGGAGGGGGAAGGAAAGGGAGAGGGAGAAAAGAGGGAAGAGAGAGAGAGAGAGACAGGTATAGGACTGCCAGATTTCTATCTCAAATGAACAAGTAAATGGGATAACACATTTTGTTAGTAGAAAAATCAAAGGTTTCATTTTTATCAAGTTAGACTTAAGATGCCTAAGACAGTTAAATGCAGTGCCTGGTAAACAATTAGATATAAACATCTGGAGTTTAAGAGATGTGGATACTGGCATTACAGCATTTGGATTACATTTAGTGCTGTGGAAATGAAAGAAATGATCAAAGGGAAACATAAGAGAGTGAGCAAAAAGAAGAAAGTCTAGAGCAAGGCCTGGGGAACTCCAACCTTTAGAGGTCACACTGAGAGGAGACTGAGGCCAATGAAATCTTGTAAGATTATAACAGTTAGACATGGTATATCCCTACTACATCATTACTACCTTCTCCAGCTCAACAACTACAGCTTCTGAGGGTCTCCGGACAGATAGCAAGGTAAAGAGGCAAAAGCGCCACAAGAATTGTTCAGGTAAAGTGCTGTGCCCTCAAATGATCAAGTGCTGACTGTAATTGGAAAAGCATTTTGAGAAATGGGATAAGGCTGTAAGTTATTATGGAAAGCAAGATGAAGAATACTCTTCACTAGATCATTTGCTTCCATCGAATACATTATTTCAAATGAGATGATGTACATCAGTAGGGAATATTTTAAGCCACCTAACGTTTTTAAATGACCCTATAAAAATCCTGAAACTTTTTCAATTTGTAAGTATGAGTTACATAGCGAATAGAGTAACATTTATATCTAGACTTGCATGATATTTCCCAAATGACACTTCTTTGAAGATTGGAAAATAAGGTGTAAAAATACAATTGCATGCATAAATTGGTGGAGAAATGGTAAACAGAGATTAGGGCAACTAAATCTAGATACCAGTCACAAAGCTAAGAAGGGAATTCAAAAGAAGTTTACTTACTATAGTGACTATAGCTGCTATAGGAGAGTAACTGACACATTAGGAGTAGAGAAAATTCACAAGGATATCAATAATCTCTGTGCTGAAGAAGATGGTCCTCCCCAGCCCTACCTTAGTTCCCTGAAAACAATCAGGTTATTTCTACATACTGCCTCTACTCTGAATTTAGGCAACAAGCAGAAAGTGAGGGAAGGAGGGGAATACATGGATTTTGCTTTGTTCTCTTTTCTGTCTTCTATTCCTCATTCTTTTTTTTTTACATCAATTTCATTTCTTCTATCTTTTCCATGCTTTTTTTATTTTCTCCTTTCTCTCCTCTCTTTCTTCTTTCTCTTTTTCATATACCATTAACAAAGCTTTTCTCTTTATTGTGTGTTAAAGGTTGTTTTTACCATGCATCCTTTCTGCCACTTTGCTTCTTACTTTACAGCCTCCTTTAGTTA
>CAUYQG010059608.1:0-25992 GCA_963574415.1 Tarsius wallacei | reverse complement strand
AACTGAACAGAGCAGTGTAATGATCAGGTTTGCCTTCATGGCTAAACACTTTTATTCCCTAAGAGAACAGTGAAGGAATCAGGCTAAAAAAAATAATAATAATAATTTCATGAATGTAACCTTACTGAGTTTCATCTCTCTGTAAAAATCACATTTTAGGTTCAGATGTTCATTCATTTGTCCAGGCATATACAGCATTTTGCCTTTCATTTTGATTACAGGATGGAAAAATTCGAGTCACCATTCTTGCACGGAGCACAGAATATCGGAAAATCCTAAATCAAAATGAGGTTTGTTTTTGGCATGCATTTTTAATATCATCATACTGAATTTACCTTCCCATAACTACTGGTTTTCTTTCACTTTACACTAAGAGCCTTGGTTTAAAACTATTCATTTTAAGAAAAGTTTGATGGCCTATGCCCAGTTCATTTATTAGATTTGAATTTCTAGTGGAAGTCACCAACTACCCATTGTCCATACTAGCTTTGCCTTATTGTAAACATTCATTTGCACCAACTAAGAATGAAAACAGAGACAAAAACTGTGTCAGTCCTGCCTTTACTGGAGTAGATTGCTAAGTATTAACCCTCCAGACAAACTAACAGCAAAACGCAAGAATATCTTTTGGGAAATGGTTGATGGCATGAGGCAATCCTGTAGCAGTGGCAGAAGGTTAAGTTGGAGGGATCTTCATCTTCTTACATGACCATGTGTCTTAGAGACTGTTTGCATGTTAGGCATCCCAGCTCATTTCAGCCATACTAGCTCATACATTATATCTACTCTCAATGTGCTCACCATGCAAGGCTCTTACCTCAATGTGCTCACCATGCAAGGCTCTTACCTGAAGATAGCCCTCAGTAGTAAAATTTATTCCACAAAGATGAATTGAGCACCTGCTATGTGCCAAACCATGTTCTAGGCCTGGAGATAGAGTAGAACCAAGCAGGGAAAGTCCCTGTCCTCACAGAGCTTATACTCTAGAGATGAGGGGCAGACAAGAAATAAGTAACCAAGTTGGAAAGTATGGTGACTTCAGACAGTGATAAGTGCTTGGTAAGAAATGATCCAGGGTGATATGGTCAAGCCTGGGGGTGCAGATGGAAGTGGGAAGTGCTCAGGCAAGGTGTCCTGATCAGCAGAGAATCTAGCCAAGGAAAGAGCCTCCCGGGCAGAAGAAAATATCCTCTAGTGGACTGAGCTTTAGGTGTTCCAGAAACGGAGGGAACACCCATATGGCTGTGGCTTCGTAAGAGAGGTGATATCAGAATGCTCAGGGAAATCAGGTATGGTGTGAGAGAACACAGATCGTAGCAGCCACCTAGACCTCAGTGAGGAGATGGGTTTTATTACAGTGTGAGGGAAAGCCACTGTGAAATTTTAAGCAGGAGGTGGTAGGCAGAATAATGTCTCCTTTTTCTCCCAAAAGATGTCCACATCTGAATCTCTGGAACCTGTGAATAGGTTAGGTTATGTAGCAAAGGGAAATTAAGGTTGCAGATGGAATTAAGGTCCCCAACCAGCTGGCCTTAACATAAGGAGATTATCCTGGATTAGCCACGTGAGCCCCATGTAATCACAAATAGGCCTTAAACTTCATCCACTGGAGAACTTTTGTCTCTGCCTGGAAGACTCATTTCCTTTTTTGTTTGTTTGTTTTTGTTTTTTGAGTCGGAGCCTCACTCTGTCACTCATGCTGGAGTGCAGTGACACGCTCATGGCCCCCACAGCCTTGACCTGCCTTCCGCCTCAGTCTTCCAAGTAGCTGGAACTACAGGAATGTGCCACCATGCCTGGCTAATTTTTTTATTTATTGTAGAGATGAAGTCTCTCCAAGTTGCACAGGCTGGTCTCGAACCCGTGGGCTCAGGCAATCCTCTCACCTTGGTCTTCCAAAGTGCTGAGATTATAGGCGTGAGCTACCCTGCCCAGCCAGAAAGCTCGTTTCTTGGCTGGAGTCTTCTCATTAATTTATCAGTTCTCACTTCATCATTTCCTTAAAAATGACAGAGGGAGGCAGGAGAGTCTGAGAAGGAGATGTAAGGGAAGTAGGGCCAGAGAGATACAATATTGCCAGCTTTGAAGGTGGAAGAAAGGAGGAGCATTGACCAGGGAGCATGGATGGCTTCTAGAAGCCGGAAAAGACAAGGGAGTGGGTTCTCCCCTAGAGCTTTCAGGAGGAACACAGCCTGCTAATGCCTTGATGTTAGCCCAGGGAAACCTGTGTCAGACTTCTATCCTGCAGAACTGTAAGAGGATATGAAGTTTCAAGCTGCTAAATTTGAGGTTATTTGTTACAACAGCAAATAGAAAACAGATACACAGGGAGAGACATGAACTAACATACTATTTATTTTTAAATAATTTTTGCTACAAGAATGGGAGCAGAGAGATTGATTAGGAGTTGTTACTGTGGCCCAGGGGGAAACGTTTAGAAGAAGGTGATGACAACAGAGATGAAAAAAATAGATTCCTGATATATTTTAAAGATAGAACCTATGACACTACTTCTGGAATGCAAAAATACATTCACATAATGGAAGACAAGGAAAGGTGTCAAGGATCTAGTGTGACTACAGCCTTTTAGCTTGAGCAGTTAAGTGGAATTACAATGGAAAAAACTTAGTAAGCGGGAAGTGGGGGAAGGTTTTGATGGGTAAAATATTTTATACAGATGAATTTGGAGCCTAACAGACTGATCAAAATTATGTAATTAGCATCTCTTCCTAAGACCCATATGGATTATGGAAGACATGAACATATGGCATAATGAGGCATGATTGTAAGCTCTGTGTATGGAAGAAATAGGCTGTGTGTGTATTGTGTGTTGAAAGACCCAGAAATAAAAATGTATTCAATAATGCAATGTTGGGGGTAGATAGATGGGATGCCTCCGTAGCTGACAGATCGATTGTATAGATTGTTATAGGTCACACATATTGAGATCAATCATATATATTGGTATAGGTCACACATACTGAGTGCTAATTGTGTGCCAAGCATATTACTGTGTGCCCTGTACAGTGTGTCCCCCAAGCCTTCCAGCAAACCCATGAGGTGTGGGGTATTTTATTATCATCCTCTGTTCTAGACAGGTGCCCCGAGGCTCAGAGGTTAAAAACATGCCTAACATCACCCAGCTGGTGAGTAGAGTAATGAGGTGAGTTGAGGTAGTCTGGGACTGAGGCTGCTGTCTTTCCCAGAGTGTTCTACTGCTCAGACAGCAAACAGACCTCAGAGGAGACTGGATCTACTTCTGGTCCAGTCCATCAGAAAAGGGCTAAGGAATAGCATCAGGCCTCTGGAGAGAAGTCCAGCAGATGGGTATAGTGCTGGTGTGTGCTACGGGGCAGGGGTTGGTGTTTTCAGATCCAGCCACACATATTGCCCAAATCATGGCACCCAGAGGTGAGATTTGGTCCCTCAACTCCCAACTCCAAGCCCAAGAGCACCTATTCGCTGCCTCTATCCCTAGGATTGGACATCGCTTAAAAGGTAGCTGCTGGGCAGGGAAGAACGCATTTTTGACTATACTTTGATGAGTGAATAGATAATACAACCCAAGTGGCCTAATTAAATGATGGTTTGTCAAATCCTGCCCAACTTCGCAGTTTGAACAGTCGTGTTGGAAAGGATATGACCACCTCTCTGGTGAGGCTAGAAATTAAGAAAAAGGGCGTGCTTGCTCTGGGACTCTCAGGGTCTGCAATTCCTTTTATGTGGGCACGTCTCATTAAAAAACTGAGACTTACACTATCTGATTAATTCTCTCCTGGAAAATGGAATTCTAATCTTCTCTTCTTACTCCTTCAACTCTTTGATATAAGCAGTATATTCATAAGAGTTCAGAGACTGTCTAGAGAGAGAAATTTTTATTTTATGACTGTGTGTGTAACAGGGGAGAGGATTAGATCTTGTTCACTGCTTTCTATGTGTAGAGCACACGGTCTAAGAGCATAGGTTCTGCTCAGCCTGTAATCCCAGCACTTTGGGAGGCCGAAGCAAGTGGATTGCCTGAGCCTGTGGGTTCAAAACCAGCCCTGGTGGCAACTTGGTGAGACCTCATCTCTACAATAAATAAAAAATCAGCCTGGCATGGTAGTGTGTGCCTGTAGTTCTGGCTACTTGGAAGGCTGAGGTGGAAGGATCGCTGGAGTCCAGCAGGGCAACGCTGGGGTAACCCTGAGTGTGTCACTGCACTCCAGCCTGGGCGACAGAGGGAGACTCCAACTCAAAAAAAAAAAAGAGCACAGGTTCTGGGGTTGGAAGACCTAGATTTGATTTTTGCTCTGCCTTCACCAACTGGGAGATTCTGGGAAAGTTATGTAACTTCTCTAAGCCTCTCTTGTCTCATTTATAAAATGGGCATAATACTAATACGTACTTTTGTGAGGATGAAGTGAAGTAAGCCTCATGCACTTGGAGATGCCAGCACAATGTAGGTGCCCAGTCAGTGTTGCTTATCATTGTTGATGGTACTGTTGCAGTATCATGTGTGCCGCAAGGCAGTGTGAGCCAAGGGCAGAAGTTTGTGAATGGTGGTGATCCACAGTCGCCTAATTGTGAGGGACATAGAGAACCATGACTATGTTTTTGATAAGAGATTAATCACACTTTGTTAATTTCTGTTTGCTAGAAGAATAATTGTTTTTCTGTGTAGAAATGTTGAAAGTATTTTCCTGCCAAGACCTTAATGTTTTCAGAGAATGGGGTTCAAAGTGCTGGTGTTTTATCTGAAATGAGATAATGGATGGGAAGAAAAATCTTTCAATATGAGGGGGGACTCCAGAAAACTTGGAATTATCTTTTGGAGGGTGGACCCCTTATAGTACACTCAGAGTTTGTTCCTCCAGATCAAACGGTCAACCAGAGTTTTTATCTGGAAATTTTGATAAGGTAGTGTCACAATTTGCAGAAGAAACATCCCAAGTTGGCAAATAGATGACTGGTTCTTCCACCATGACAACATACCTGCCCACACCATGCTGAGTGTTCAGCAGTTTTTTGACTCAAAACAACATGACTCCCATGCCCCACCCTCCCTATTCACCCAATCTTACCCCCTAGAAACTTTTTTTTTGTTTCCCCGGATGAAAAAAAGTTCTCAAAGGGAAATGTTTTGCCCATGTGGAAGAGGTGAAACAAACGGCAGAAGCACATAAAAGGCATCAAAATTGACAGTTCACAAACTGTTTTGAGCAGTGGAAAAAGCATCTCAATGGGTTTATTGCATCAAGTGGAGAGTACTTTGAAGGTGACTAAAGTTTAAACGTGAAGAATAAATACACAGTTTTTAATTAATAAATTCCGGAGTTTTTTGGGTTCCCTCTCATATATCTGGAACAGAGTTGGTGTCCAAAAATGTACATCGAAAGTTGAAGGAATAACCAGCAAATGGTAATAAAACAATGAATATGTAGAGTGTTTCTGTGCTGAGCACTTTGCTCCTGTGAATTTTCCCCTTTCAGCCTCATGACAGCCCAGTACCTTGGAATTTGAGAGACACAGAGTCATGTGTTCAAGGGGTGAAGCCTGGATTTGAGCTCACTTAAGGCTCAAGACAATTGGCATAAAGGATATTTAATACCTAAAAAATATTACATGCAAAAAGGAAGAAATTGTATAACTCACAAATGAAAGTAAAACAGAAGAGAAGGAAAGAAAAGAATTTCTAAGTGTTTCTCTTTGTTCACAGCTTGTAAATGCACTGAAAACTGTGTCTACATTTCAAGTCCAGATTGTTGATTACAAGTATAAGTAAGTAATAGCCACTCTCGGGCAGATGCTGTCAGCTCTTGCTTGGATGAGTTCATGGGGGATAGAAAGTATTTTCCAATGGGAGCTATTGGCACTTGCAGTCTGGAAGGGACAAGCAGACACCATCAGTGAATGAAGTGGGCAGGTAAGGACCCTGGGCACAGGGCGCAGTTGCCACTCAGCTTTCTGGGACCTGATGTTGTGACATCATCTCATGTTTCAAGAGAAGTAATAAAGCCAGATTTTCATTTAAGTTTCTGAATGTAAAATTTGACAACTAGTTCTGAATTTGAAAAAAAGTCATAGGCCTAATAGGCCCTGCTAGCTGCAATGTTTCAACTTCTGACCTAAACTTATTTCTATGGGAATAATCTGAGGGGCATGGAATAACATGAGATTTTTTTAAAAGTCTTATTAAAAATTTACATTTTTTAAAAAACTGTGATACAACTTAGAAAGACAGAATATACCTATTATTCACTGTCTAGGGAATTCCTGTTCCTGGCGTTACATGTTCCTGGTGAAGGCAGTATGTGTTCCTGGCTGAAAACTTAAGCAGTATAGAAGAGATCAAAAGGAAAAGTGAAAACTTGCCCACCCACAATCACAGATGTGTTTTCCAAATTTAACACTACGAGCAGTTTCTTTCTATTAAAAAAAAGTATCCGTGCATAGAACTTACTGCATAGAACATAAGCATGGGAGCTTTGTACCTCATCCATCATGTAGCAGTTCATTGATACAATGAATCTTTATTAGGGACCCCTGAACTGGTTGCCAGGCTTAGCAGTAGGAATCCAATTGTAGAGGATGGCATGGCTCTTGTCTTGAGGACCTTGGACACTGAATGCAGATAATAGCGATTGTGAGAACAGCTCCCTTTCATTGAGACTTACTGTTATGCTTCATTGCCTTATCTCATCTCTCGTTTTCACCAGTCCGGAGGTTGGCAAAACTATTCTTGTCTTACAAATTAGGCTGCACAGTGCTGACTGCCTTCATTGCCACATGAGGAAATGTGTGAACTGAGACAGGGCCCCAGCATTAGCCTGAAAGAACCAGGGAGGGCATCTTGGAGACTGTATCATTGACCAGCTTTTAAGGATATGTAGGAGTTTCCCAGATGAATCAAGAATGACAGTAAATTTGAGCCTCGTCAGTCTGAGGGAAACGTTAATCATATGTTAGCATGGGGATTTGTGAGTGCTGATCCATTGGCGTTCCCACAACTGGCAACTCCAGGGGTATGTTCACCTGGGTGAATGGCCACCCTTCCATTGGCATCAGTTCACATTCCCAGAGAAACTGAGGCACATGTTCCTGGGGTGACATGACATGACACAACACCACACCACACCACACCACACCATACCACACCACACCACACCACACCACACCATACCACACACACACACACACACACACACACACACACAGGCATTGTCTTTTCCTAAGGGGTTTTTTTGTTGTTAGCTGATTTAAGAGGGAATTCACCTTTCCTTCTTAGATCCAAATTAATCTTGACCATTTATTTTTCTTTACTTTGGGCAAAGAGAGACTTGGAGATCTTATTCCATTCTGTTTATTCAGAGTGTCACTCTTATTCCAGCATGTCTTCCTAGCCTCACTTCAATAAACTGTTTTGGGACTGATTTTTCAGTTCAGAGTTTGCACATCTGTCAGTATCTTGGATTTAAAGAACACTTATAAAACCCCAACATGCATAAAATTGTGGATTAATCTATTGCAAAGGCAGGATAATGCCCTGGTGGTATCTGAGATCATTTTGAGTGTACCCAGATGGCACTGAATAACTCAGATCACACAAGGAGAAATTTTTCTTTTTTTAAAAAAAAAAAAACCTTTCATTATCTTAAGGAAGTAGATTTTAGTTTGGTGCTAGAATGTCACAACATCTCTTTAACAATTGATAATTTCCCTCTTCATGAAGAGAGAGCAGGCTCAGTGCTTTGTCTTGCAAAGGAATCTACCTAGATATGAATAACACTTTTTAGTTGGGTTATATCTATTTTTACATTTTTTCTTGATGTCATGTGTTACTGGTTTTCCATTTAAGACAGCTATTTAAGTTTTCTTTCAAAAATAAATGTTACTCAGATCTAAAAAGATAATAGACTTTACTTTAAAAATGTTAATTATTAAGAAGATAAGCTAATCAGCCACGCATGGTGGTGCATGCCTGTAATCCCAGCAGCTCAGGAGGCTAAGGTGGGAGGATTGCTTGAGCCCAGGAGTTTGAGGCTACAGTGAGCCATGATCGTGCTACTGCACTCCAGCCTGGGTAACAGAGTGAGACCTTCTCTCTTAAAAAGAATAAAGAAAGAAATCAATTACTAGAGTGTGCTTAAAACTGGCAGAATGTGGTTTAAAATGAGAAATACACTTGTATAAATATTGTTACCGTGAATCATGAGTTAAGCCAACCTAATACTTCTGTCTTCTCCCATCTCTCTTGTGTTGTTCTATATGTTCACAGAGAACTTGGATTTTTAGATCAACTAAGGATCACACACAACACGGACATATTTATTGGCATGCACGGAGCTGGTCTTACCCATTTACTTTTCCTTCCCGACTGGGCTGCTGTGTTTGAACTGTAAGTGTTGGGGGGACATGTTAACATTGAGGCAGCTAATAATGCTTTTTATGCATGCCAAGACTTTCATCCTGAGCATCGAAAGGCTTAATATTTAATCATTCCAGAGAAGTCACATCCTATAGGCATCTGGAAAGAAAAAAGACCTAAAGCTAAAAATGTCAAGTCTGCAGCCTGCTTCTGCACTTAGTCAGCAAACTACTTCCTCCTCTTCCCATCTCCAGCATGGTACAGAAGATGTGAGTCTCTGGTTTCCTTACTCTGAGTTTCTTACTCTGGCATGCCTCTCAAACTGTGAGCATCTTTCTGCCAAAAGTATAATGATTGTGTTAAAGAGAACCTGAACCAGGCATGGCAGGGAGCATCTGTAGCCCCAGCTACTCAAGAGGCTGAGGCAGGAGAATAGCTCGAGCCCAGGAGTTCGAGGCTACAGTGGGCTAGGATCTTGTCACTGCACTCCAGCATGGGTGACAGAGCAAGACCTTGTCTCAAAAAAAAAAAAAAAAGAGGATCTGTATGTCTCGTGTACAATATAACTCCAAAACACAAGCTACCCATTTCACCTGGTGCTCACTAATCCTATACACAGGAAACTGGGGCCCTTGGGTGTGAATGACTTGCCTGGGCACTCCGTAACTTGGTGGTTGGTTGTGGAGATTTGGCTTTCCCTCCCTTAATAACTCTACTTAACATGATGCCCCATTTTAGTTCTGGATACACTAATAGCAATTCCTGTTTTGCCCCTTTGTGTCTAAATATCTGGATTCCATGGTTTCACTTTTTAAATGACTCAGTATGAAGATAGTAGACTATTTAGGAAAAAAGTTGTTGTGAATGTCTAATGCCCTGAAAAACATTTAAAAATATATACACGGATTATGTTAAAGAAATGGCCAGGTCATTGTGGATTCTATCTCCATTCATTTCTCCTAGAGAGAGGGAAGGACAGAAGCAAGGAGGGAGGAAGGGAGAGAAATGCAACTTAGAGAAAGTTCAAGCCTTGGAGTCTAATCAAGCTGGATTCAGTTTTTGCTTCCTTCAAGATCTAGTTCTATGACCTTGGAAGTGTTACTGAGAGAAAGTTCAGGCCTGGGAGTCTAATCAAGCTGGGTTCAGTTTTTGCTTCCTTCAAGATCTAATTCTATGACCTTGGAAGTGTTACCCACCACTTCCATATGTGTAAAGACAGGGGATCAAGTGGTAATATCAAGTTCATAGGCAGTAGGCCCTATTGAATGAGATCAGTCCCTTTCATTTCTTTTTTTTTTTTGAGTAAGGGTCTCACTCTATCACCCAGGCTAGAGTGCGGATGGCACCACCATGGCTTGCCGCAGCCTTGACCTCCTGGTTTAGGCAGTCCTTCAGCCTTCCGAGTAGCTAGGACTACAGGCGCTTGGCTATTTTTTGTTTGTTTGTTTATTTATAGAAATGAGGTCTCACTATGTTTCCCAAGCTGGTCTGAAACTCCTGGGCTCAAGCAATCCTCCCACCTTGGCATCCTGAAGTGCTAGCTAGGATTACAGGCGTGAGCCACTGCACCCTGCCCCTGTTCATTTTTTAATCCTATTGTGTTTTCTGAAAGTTATTTAGTTCAGAGAATATTTTAAAATTCTCTTTCTGAGTCTTGTTTACTGTTTATACAGCCTTTAGCAAGGACTTATTTGGGAGGTGCTTTTTTTTTCCCCAAGAGAATTGTTGATTAAGCAAAAACCCTGGACAAAAGCTTCATGTTGTGACACTCTTGCGTCCTTAGGTACAACTGTGAAGATGAACGCTGTTACTTAGACTTGGCCAGGCTAAGAGGCATCTACTACATCACTTGGCGGAGGCAGAACAAAGTCTTTCCTCAGGATAAGGTGAAGTTCAATCACAAAACTCACCTTGTTTCATTTTTAATTGGTTTAAAGTGTCTAATTATTAATATGAAAAATGTCCATTGAACTTCAATGCAAAGACGAACTGTTCTTCCTGTTCTTCTCTGGAATGTTGAATTGTTGGCATTGTATTTATGAATTGGAGGAAAAAGGAAATTAAGCACTCTATGTCTTTAATGTTAAGACTGCTTTGTGAAATTTGGGCCTAGAAAGATCTATTCGATTATATACAGAAGGGATCAACAAACTACAGCGCCTATAGGCAAATGTAGCCCACCATCTATTTTTGTATATAAACAACAGCACACTTCACTGACAGAGTTGAATGACTATGACTGAGACCTTATAGTTGGCAGAGCTGAAAATTTTTGATCTGATCCTTAACAGCAAAAGTGTGCTGACCTCTGATGTAGAACATAAATGAGTTGCCTTGGCCATAGTAAAATCATTTTCTTCTTATAGAGAGAACCGTGCCCTGGACAAGTTATGCATTTGTGTTTGGTTTGTTTTTGCAGGGCCACCACCCAACGCTGGGAGAGCACCCCAAGTTTACCAACTATTCTTTCGATGTGGAAGAATTTATATACCTGGTCCTTCAGGCTGCAGACCACGTATTGCAACACCCAAAGTGGCCCTTTAAGAAGAAACGTGATGAATTATAAATGCAGAGTCTGTTTGCAAAGTGAGATTCACAATTAAATCAGCAAAACAACCTGTTATTTCCTAGCCCCAAATTACCTTTTCTACACCAAAACATACCTTCGAGATGTTATGGGTTTTATAGTCTTTAAGTGTTTCCTATGATTTTTTGAGACATTGCTATTTATTGATAGCAATAAATTTGCACTGAAAGCTTTACTTTTTGTAGTTCAAAAATTGGGTATGGGTTCACTGGTGTATTCTTCTTAGGGATACCAAAGTTTTCAACTTTTCAGCTTTAGAATTTGTAAATGTTTTTGTAGAATATCATGTGATTATGATTCTGGAGTGTTTCCATTTGTTTATGATATATTTGGGTAAATTTCCAACTGCTCTTTTATTTGTCATAATCTGTTTGAAACACCGGTTATGGTAGGACAGGAAAATGTACATAACACACGCACGCACACACACACACACACACAAAGATGTTATTCTCAGTACCAAGCTATAGGACCATGTTCTAGATCAGAGATTAGTCAGCTCCAGGTTGCATGCATCAAGAACCTGAATAAATCATATGACTGTATTCATTTATATTCACACGTTTCATACTCAAATCATGTTTCCAAAGTGTAGTGACTACATGTGATAAAAACAAGGTAGAACATTCTGTAGGACCGTTTTGCATACCTTCCAGGTGGTTTCCACTGATTCCTTCTTAGCCATGGAGAACATTTAGGTTGAACTTATATATGAAACAGTGGTTTTCATTATGCAAGTATTTGTAACTGCATATACCTGTGTGTATGCATCTACCTCTGTTAGCATGAAAGTATTCCAGTCTTTGATTTCACAAGCTTCAAATTGGCCTCATGAGGAGAATTTTTCCTATAAAAAAGTAAGATACATGAGAAAGTAAAGTTATGTGAATTATTCAATCAAAATGAAAAAGAAGCCATAAGAAAGTGCCATTGATTAAAAAGAATATCTGGAATGTAGTCCCACTCTTTGAATGGGATTCATTTCTTACTGTTTATGAACTTTGAATTTAGCAGTCAGAAACCATAAGTTTATTTTATGAAAAAAATGTGAAGTTTACATTTTATTAACACTTGAGTAGTCTAATTAAGAGACTAGTTTCTTCTGTTTTTTAAAGTAGGGGGTTAGCAAACTGCAGCAAAGCTAAATAATTTTTTTTCCATTCTAGAGTTGTAAAAAAAAAAGAATATTCATCAGAGAAATGGCAAACAAAACAAAATATCTGCACCCTCACAGGAAAAGTTTGCTAACCCCTGCTTTAAAGGATTATGAACAGTCTTCTAGAATTTAGAAATATTTATTAAAATATCTGTAAAGAAAATAGTGAATCACTGTAGCAATAGCTTTGATTTGGGTCTTAAAATTGTATAAAAAGAGTTATAACATACTATGGATTTTAAAATGACAGGTATTACTACTCTTTTTTGTGCAAAATACTGAGTAACCACTGGGAAAATATTTCACATGAAATGAATTGTAAAGGGCACGTTGAAATTTGAATCATAGGCCAGGCTCGCTGACTCAGCCTGTAATCTCAGCACTTTGGGAGGCCTAGGCGAGCGGATTGCCTGAGGTTGAGAGTTTGAGACCAACCTGGGCAACTTGGCGAGACCTTGTCTCGACAATAAATCAAAAATTAGCCGGATGTGGTAGCACATGCCTATAGTTCAGCCTACTTGGAAGGCTGAGACGGAAGGATCACTGGCGCCCAGCAGGCCAACACTGGGGTGGCTGTGAGCATGCCACTGCACTCCAGCCTAGGCAGTGGAGTGAGACTCCAACTCAAAAAAAGAAATTTGAATCAACATGGTAGAAATATCTGAAAACATTATCTGAAAAAAGTTCTACACTTCTTACCTCATTTAAAGAAGCACATGGAAATGAGATTCTGTAGACTAGCAAGAATTTCAGAAATGGAGTACATTTTCATAATATAACTATTATTTTGAATATTTTGCATTTATGAAGAGAGTACATTTTATATAAACAAGACACTTTAATTATCTTTTGTCAGACTTTTTGCGGGAGCAAAATGTTTTCCAATTGTTATGAAATTTAAAATGTAAAGACTGCTCTTTTTATTTGTTAAGTCTTTAAAAGGGATGCATTTCATTGTTTGTACATTTTGCATGTGGCTTTGGAATAAATCTTTATATTTTATTTGAATATCAGAACCATTTCTAAAGTTTTCTGTGTCTGAATGTTATATGCTACTTTTTTGAGCAGTTTGTTAGCTTTGAGCTTATAAAAACTAAGCAGCTCACTGATGAAAAATTTTGTTTAAGCAAAAATTATCTCTTACATGTATTTAACAGTTTATTATATGATGCTTTCACAAATATTACACTGTATTATCTTAGCAAAACATCGTAAGAATGGTGGCCCGCCATTTTTCATGTAAAAATCAGATGCTGTTAAGGGACTTCCCTAAAGATCACAGAGTTTCTGATTCCATATTCAGAATCTTCCATTCGTTTATTCACTTGCTCACTCAATACCTACTGAATGAGCCACAACTATGTGCCAATTACTGTTCTAGGTTCTGGAATACAGCAATGAAAAGAATAGACAAAAGTCATTGCCCTCATGGAGCTTACATTCCAGCGGAGAAGACATGAATAAGTAAGGTATATAGGGTGCCAGATCCTGATACATGCTACAGAGTACATTGAAACAGGAAAGAGGGCTGTGGTGTCTGCGGTGAGGTGGAGTCCTGCATGCTTAGGTAGGGGATCAAGGAGGTCCTCACTGAGGTGACATCTGAGTCAAGACTAGAAGGAGGTGAAGGATGGACCCTATGCAACAAACTGGGCAGAAGAGCATTCCAGGAAGACAGCAGCATATGCAAAGGCCTTGAGGCAGAAGTGTGCTTGGAAACCAGCATAGTTGGTGTGATCAAGGGGCAGCAGAGTAGGAAGTGAGGTCAGAGATCATGGGACAAGGGTGCAGATGACAAGGTTCTTGAACTTTGATTCTAATGAGATGGAATCCTTTGCCGGGATCTCAAAAAAGAGTAGAGACCTGATTTGGCTTTGAAAAGGGTAACTCTAGCTGTCATGCTAGGAATAGACTGTAGAAGAATGTCTTAGGTTGTATTCTCTGGAAAACAGACTCTGGGATGGAGATTTGCATGCAGGTGGTTTTGGTGGGAAGATTCTCATGATCGGCACCTGTGAGGAAGTAAGATGCCTATGCTTGGGCAGAGGGAGAAATTGAGGGAGAATGCAGAAGCAGGTGAGACCTCAGTGGGACTCTGTGGAACTGTGTCCCAAAATGAGGCAAGAGATAGCCATATCAGTGAGTCATCAAAGAGGGAAGTAACCTTGGCAAGGCAGTTCCCTTGAGATGAACGGGAGAGGAGCTCAGCTGTGATCCATCTGCAGTCAACATTTGCAACAATTCCAGGAGAGAGAACCTCAGCCTCAAACGGGGATCTCTATTTGCATCATCCTCTATGCAGCCACTATGGCAGGGCAACTGGTACTGGTCTGTGGCCTGTTAGGAACCCAATTGCACAGCAGGAGGTGAGCGCCGATGAGCCGAAATCCGACTACTGTCAGATCGGCAGCAGCAATAGATTCTCATAGGAGAGTGAGCCCTACGAGAACTGCACATGCGAGGGATCTAGGTTGTGCGCTCCTTGTGAGAATCTGATTCCTGATTCCTCACCCCCACCATCCATGGAAAATGTTTCTTCCGTGAAACCAGTCCCTGATGCCAAAAAGGTTGAGGACCGCTGCACTATGGGACAAGGGTTGTGTCATTTAGCCTGTCCCACTCTCCGTTCGGCTTCCTGTTTGCTGAAAGTTAGAGCTAGTTTCTTTTAGATCCAGATTTCATTTTTTCTTTAAAAATACTTATAGTTGATACTGTGTGCTTCAAACTATGGAAGGCTAGGGGAAGGGTCAGTAAACTTTCTCTGTAAAGGATCAGATAGTCAACATTTTAGATTTTGTGACCCATGTGCGGTCTCTGTTGTATATTTACCCCCCCCCAATCTTTTAAAAATGTAAAAACCAAAGAGCAGAGAGGTTAAGGAATTTGCCCAAAGTCGCACAGTCAGTAAGTACCAGATAAATTGGCTATAGGGCTTTCTTTGTGAAAAAATTTAAACAGGGAAGTTTACATGTAATGAAAGAAGAAAGGAAGGAAGGAAGGAATGCGGGAGGCAGGGAAGGAAAGAAAAGAAGGAAGTAGGAATGGAGGAAAAGCGAAAGGAGAAATTTGTTGGGAAATTTATGGAATTGAGAGAACAGTCCTGGAATTAGGACTTTTCTTGCAGTTGCAAAAGACTTTTCTTTGCAACATAGTAAAGAGAAAACTTGGAAAATACTTGCCGTCTCTAAGCTAGGAGAATATAATCAAATCAACTTAGGTATGATTGCCCTGGAGAAACCAGTTGTTTAAAATAACCCACTCCCGAGCAAGGGCTATTGCCAGAACACTTTAATACCTTTGTTCTTTTTTAGCTTATTGGGGCATGTCAAAAGACGTTATAGCTATCCTTGTCAAAACGGAAGTAGGTTAGAGCATTTGCTCACAGTTGGTTTCTTATTGTGCGGGCCCTCGCTTTGGCTAGTAGTGCACAAGTGACCACGTGGTGGCAGTCAAGCCCTTTCAAATGGCCTCTTGGGGACCTGAAGGCCAGTGTGAATCTCATTGTGGATTCCAGACACCTATGTGCCAAGAGTAAGGCCCTGCTTCTGCGTGTGATGGAATTTTTTCATTCCTGCTTTGAGGGAATGTGCAAACATTATCTTGGACAGTTTTCAGAATTAAGTGTGGAATTTCTTAGCTGCAGCCAATAGCTGAATCCTGTCTAATATCTCCTGATCATCTTGTGGGAAGAGCGCTTGGCTATGGGGACAGCATTCCTAGTGATAGAAGCTGTTCAGGGGAATGCATTCTCATTGACTTGCTAGGGAATTTGGTTGGGACTCAAGCTCTAGTTAAGTAACTAGTACGTGAACTCTTTAATTCCTTTAGGAGGCCATTTCCTTCTTGTATTGGGTCTTATAGGTTATCACGTACATAATTGCTGTTATCATTTGGTTCGAACAGAACCAGATTGTAGGCTGAAGAGTTCATTGAAGACTAGAAGTCCAAGAATGAGAAAATGCCAATTAAGGAGTGCTGTGTCACTTCCTTTTGGCTAAGATCAAGTGTCGTATTAAGGAGTGTTGTTTTTGGGAAAAAGTATTTGCCAACTCCAGGTCTGACAAAGGCCTAACATCTTGGATCTACAAGGAACTCAAACATGCGGAAAAGAAAAAAACAAACAACTCTCTTATAAAATGGGCAAAAGATATGAACAGACACTTCTCAAAGGAAGACATCCAAGCAGCCAACAGACACATGAAGAAATGTTCAACCTCACTAATCATCAGGGAGATGCAAATCAAAACCCAATAACATCTGATATTGACCTTTTGGAGCTTGATGGTTCCGTGAAAGGAAATAAACAGACCTACATAGTTCATATTTGTTTGAGGCCTATCTTCATCCTTTAGCCTATTGCATCGTGTAATAGTCATTACTTAGCCATAGAATAGATCATAGACCCTGAAAAAAGTATGCTCGCCATGGTAGAAGTTGAAGGATTTCTTCTTATAGAGAGTGAGGAGAGAAAGTGACAAGGTAGGTGGGTAGGGAGGTTGTGTCAAAATAGTTTATGGAGAAATTCACAAGAAGTTGGGATGATGGGTAGTTTAATATGAGTTTTCATATCATAAGGCTCTGAGTTCCCAGATCTGCCACTTGTTACCTGAGTAATGTTGGACAAATAACCTCTCTAAGCCTCAGTTTTTTCATCTATAAAATAGTGGTATTAATAGCATTATGTCATGGAATAATTACAAGGATTAAATGAGATAATACACGCAAAGTTTCTAGGATGTTACACAGTAAAGCCTCAATTAATGCCCACAATTATTATTTTGTGCACAAGGAATTCATTGGGTTGATGTATAAGTTTGTAGTGTTTTTAGCTTGCCTGTGGAATGCAAATGTTGCACAATGATTGACTGGTCACAATTCATCACATTTCCCAATTCTTGAGTTGACTGATATGGATCATCATGAATTAAAGTGTTTAAACAATCTTCATCAAAGCTCAGTGGTCTTCATGAACATGGAGAATTACTTAAGTCAAATGACCCTCTTTGAAATAACAAAACCATTTACTTGCTGTTCTTTCTCCAATGACATTCTCCCCTTACACAGCACAAATGCTTCAAGCCACCTCCGCTGCCTTTACTCCTCTGTTATACTCAGAATAATATGTTGTAAGTATTCGGTTTTTTTCTCCCCACTTGACACTTCATCTTCTTTAGCCAACAAATAGTACTAACTTTCTTCAAATCTGCACAATTCAAGGCATATTCATAAGCACTACATTGTCACTCCAAATGACAAATGTTAAACAAACTTCTAACAGTTGCCATGCCAAAAACAAACGCTATGAACTTATGCATCAGCCTAATATTTAATGGTAACTCTATTTATTTCACTATTAATGGAAAATATTGTATGTTTAATGCAATCATTAACCCAACAGATATTAGTACCTTTGGGAGATAACAAGGAATTTAACATAGCCTCAGTCCTCATGGAACAATTACTAGAGTTGAGGGAAACAAATCCTACCAAAAACAATGTTAAATAACCACAAAAGAAGGAAATATAGGAGAAGTCAAAAGGCAACTATGTGGCAAAAGAATGGTTCAGATAATAAGTCAAGAGAAATGGCGTAGGTTAGACAAGCCAGGAAACAAGAGAACTGTATTGAAATAAAGACTATAGATATCTTTGCAAAAAAAAAAAAAAAGATATAACTATACAAGAGGTGCTAATAAATATGGGAATATTTTGACTTACTTTAGATAATCCAAAGCCATAATCAAACCAGATTACCACAATCAAGCTTTTAACAAGCTAGTTAAGAAGTAAATAAGGGTCTGAGTAAAGGGTCAGGGCTTATCTAGTCTATTTCACTTATTATGACTTCCAAATGATCACTTTAAGGAAGGAGTATTGAACTTCCCATTATGCTGGTTATTCTCAGGCCACACAAGAACACCTACTGTGCTTACATGACAATGCTATAGGCAACTAAAATGAATGAAGACCTGTCAATTAGCGGTTTTGTTCTGTATGTCATGCAAACAACCAGTTTGACAGGGTTGCCACCAATATCTGCTCACTGAGCTGCTCTAATTGGCCACTTCTGTTGGCACTACATTAAAATAGCACTATTGAATCTTTGCTCTTTACTGTCTGAAAATTCGAATTGATGTGGATCATGTGAATCATGTTTTTTTCTGGATCATTTAGCAGCACTGGGTTAAAGTGGCCTATTTACTTTAAGTTACCAATGCCTGGCTTCTGAGTCTGAAGCATTGCCCAGTATTGACTGAACACTGATTAGATTTGATCCAACCTTGGTTCTATTTCCAAAATAAGGCTCACAAGTAAATAAACGCAAGACTTGAAAATAGATTAAGTCCAAATCACATATATTAATTTACATATGGTGTATGAGTTAGTGGCAACTTGGGCCACACATGTTCCATCTTGGGGATAGCTATAGTGTCTAAAGCTCCTACCATGAGAGATACAGGTACAAGAAGTCTCTGTTAAATATAAATATTATATCTGAGCAAGAAAGCATACCAAGTCAAGGCCATCCATTTCATTGCATTAGTTTGATTTAGTATATCAAATCATCTCCCTTTTTGCCCTTGAGGCATCCTTCCATCCATTTGGTTAATAAATACTCACTAAATTCAAGCTCCGTGTAAGGTACAATTGATAAAGCACTCAGGGTAGAGAGTGGAGGGTGTTCAGGTGGAGAGCCCTTCCTGAGGAAGGCAAGTCCTAGCAGGATACCACCATGAGGGCATAAACAATCCCTAGATTACCAGGAGCTGAGAATATGGTCACAAGTTGTCAGCAGTTATCATTCTTCAACCAGTGTTCTATCCAACTAAGTCAACTGAACAGGATCCAAAGTTCTGCTAGACCGTAGTGATGACAAAGGCATAGGAACTGGCCTAGTATCTGGCACAGAGTTGGTATTCAACAAAAGAAAAAACTGTGTTGCACTGAACTAAAAGTATGTTTATGGTAATAATATATGTTTCTATAGGTAAATGTATCCATGTATCCAAACTTTGTGGAAAACAGGAGAACTTGCACTCATAGGAGAGGAAGGGAGATGACTTTCAATGGACAATCATATGAACAGTAAACTGTAGCCATTTTCCAAAAGACCGGTAATAGGAAGTTACACAAGATGCACAGAAAGACCTGATAAATAGAAAAAATCTACATGATCAGCCAGTTTTGAGGAGAGACATAAATCATTTCTCAAGCCCACATGTCTTGGTTGTTTTTTTTTTTTTTAATGTAAACTGTGTGAAAAGAAAAACGTAAAACTTCAGTGAATCAAGCCTTAAATGTTACTCCTACAGGGAGTTTCAACAATTTACTGGTAATATACCAAGCCATAAAGCTAACATAAAATATAGAGCCTGCGACAGACATTCTCGTAAGGGAGCCAAATTTATGAGCCAACTTGCTCTTTAAAGGTGAATGAACTTCAGCCTTGACTACAGTATCTCCCTAACTAGCAAACACCCTCCCCTGGTGTTAATTGTGCTTGTTGTCAAAATAAGGATCCTGCCAGCTTCCCAGCTAGCAATGTACTCTGATATCATGTCATATGGATATCATCTGACCACCACATTTAGTAAAGAAATGTGACTCATTCTTCAACTGCCTCTAATCAATACCTCCAAAATTTATATTCTGTAAACATCCACACTTTGCTTCTAAACAAATAATTTCATCATAAGCTAGTTCTCAGTAAAAACTACAATAAGTTTTCACAATATATTATGGGAGCTCTGGCTATTCAGTTCTAAATAATGGCTCCTTTTGCTGGACAAGTAAATTGAAATTGATTTGTTTCAGCCGCCTGTGCTAGAACACACAATGCCTGCTTACAACAAGCCTATTGACTTCTGCAAACGGTACTCCAGCTTGCTTCCTCAAGGACTCCTGGCAGGATTTTTAAATCATCCCACCTTCTCTCCCCTAACCCCGATAACAAAGCATCCATTTAAATAGGGACTCTGCACAATATGTCCAAGAAAGGGACTGTGAGGAAGCTTCTTTTGAGATCAACTGAGCAGAGCCCAAGGTGAGAAGTGAGCCCTTAGATGAAAGGAAAGAGACACAAAGAAGAGGCTGATTGAAAGTCAAATCAACTCCTCCTTGTAAATCACAAGTTGGAGGAGAGGAGAAAGTCCCACTCTTCCTCTCATTCCTCCCCCCCTCCCATCCCCTCCCCCAGGGACAATACCATCATGGAGACAATTGAGAATACAGAGAATAAAATCATAAGATAACTCTCATCTCTGGATGCATGCCTGTAACCATCTGAGGAGACAACACAGGCATCTGGTTGATGGCTTCCAAAGATGTCACATACACAGCCCACAATGCTTCCCGTGCTCTCTGTCACTCAGGAGAAAGAGCCGACCAAATAGAACAGGAATCTGATGCTTAACACTAGTTGTGCAGGAGTCTAGGAGTAGGTTGTGGGCAATATAGAGATTTCTTTGTAGGAAGATTTACCTGGGATCACAGGCTGGCAGTTGTGACCCTCCATTATGAGCTCCAGGGATACCTATTTTTTTTTTTTTTAAGAAAACACCAAAATGACTGTTCCTGTTCATCCCAAGACATCTCTGTGGATTTTAGTTTCCAAAAGTATATTTCCTTTTCATATATTTTCTTCTCCCACAACTTTGCAAGGGAGGCAGGACAAGTATCATTATTCCCATTTTATTATATATTAAGAAAATTAGACCCAGAAAGAGGTAAAAAAAAATCCAAAGATCCAACAACTTGCAAATGGCAATCCAGAATTTTGAACTCAGGCCTTGTGACTTAAATGTAGTGCTTTATTCACAATATTTATATTTATTCATTCATTCACTCATGTATTGGTACATTCAACAAACAGATCAAGTGCCAACTCTGCACCAGGCAATAGAAGTTCTGGAGTTGCTCAGTCTAGAATTTCCCTTTAGTACCAACTCTTAGAACTACAAAAATGGGGGAGGTGTGTATTAATTCTGGGGTCCATAAACTTTTTCCATTAAGACCTAGCAGGTTGTTTTCATCCCAGCAGAAACATATAGTTATTATATGAATCAATGCTCTTTTCCCAAAAGCTTAATGCCTGACAAGATGCCTCTCAAACAGCACAGGCCACCAGCTTCTGCTAAATAAAAAACTGCCACTCAACAGATCTTCCAATTTAAGACTTTCTGAAGACTGCTGCTCCTCAGGTGTGGGGCTGCCATGGGCTGATCCAGGAACACCTGTGAAGTTGACACAGTCTCTTGTCTTTTCCATACCCAGCAGAGACTTTTAGCTACCTAATGCCACCCACATGCATATTAAGCACTGTCTTGTCATCCACAACTTCTCTGTCCTACATCCTCATTCTCTTGAGAATCATTCTATGCTAAAAAAAGTAGTAAAAGTAATCTCTACTGGCTTAACATACTTGCCTTTCCACAGGGCCCTGTGACTTCACAAAATGATTTGCACAGTGAGCATTTCAGGAGTCATGGCAGACTAATGATTAGAAAGACTTACTAACAGAGGAAGGGACTTTTTGGTGCCACATTCAATTCACAGCCTAGGAATAGGGGCATATGTCATTTACCTTTTTGACCAACGAAAAAAACACGGGATGATTGTCATGCTGTGGGGATACAATGCAGGTATCAGAAAGGGCTGAAGAACATATGGCCAGTCAGGCCTGAGCCTCACAAATCTTGAAAGGACAAGCCCACAATTACTTCTTCCTCTTAACCCTTCATTCCCACAGCATATCAGGCATTGTCCTCAAATAGCTTCTGGATGAAATCTATGTTTATAGCTGAACTCTTGTCAGTATGGTCTCCAATTACACCTACCTTGTAAACAAAATCCAGCCTAAATTGCTTGCTTCACTTTTAGCTTCTCCAAGGTCTGTCTACGACCTTGTATTTCAGCGGTAGTTACTATCTCACAAGGCTTATTGGCATCTATTTGTCCCATCCTTTCAGAATTTTATATACCATTTAAAACATCACCTTTCGGCCTCTCTGGCAATATTAGAGAGAGTTGGCTCTCCCACAAGGTCACGGCAGCCATCTCACTTCACAGTCTGATTTTCAGGAATTTAACAAGAGCTTCAGAAATGCACTAGTGAGATAAACCTTGGCCCCAAAGCCTCCTAGCCTTTCGCGATGAGGTAATTTGAAGGAGGGGGACCTTCAATCAGTCACAGAATTTTGCTGTTTCCCCATCTGATGATTTTTTTCCCCAAATCTTCTATAGAACTGCCATTCTGATCCAGGGCTTCATCCCTTCACACCTGTCTTACTGCAATTGACGTTTTACCTTCCTCTATGATTCTCTTCCCTTTGATCCATCCTATGCACTGCTGTAGGATTAGTTCATTTAAAGGCGCAGCTTTCCGCATGTTATTCCTCTACTAAAAATCTCTCATTCAGTCTATTTATTAACAGGATAAAGCCCAAACTTCTCAGGCCAGCATTAAAAGTCCTCTCTGCAATAACCCAAAGCTACCTATCCAGCCCTATCTTCACCAGCTTCCTCAGATGAGCCTTTTGTCCTGCCAAGATCCACTTCTCCTTGTCCCAGGCATGTATCATGCCTACTCCATCCTCAGTGCTTTTATTTCAGACTGCCTCTCCTAGCCCCTGCACCACAGGATGTCCTCTACCTCTCTTCTCTGTCTAGCCAAACCTTACCTTCTCATTCAATGCCCTGCTCAGACCCACATCTTCCTTAAAGCCTTCTATTGCATCTACCCACACCATAAAACATAGACTATCAGATCCCTTCCCAGATCTATAGAATCAGAATCTATGTTTTAATAAGATCCTAAAGCAAATTCCCACATATATCACAGTTTCAGAATCTCTGACATAAACAGCGCTGTGATATGTACCATGAAAAGAAGATACCTATGACTGTCAATTATGATGGACAACAAAATATTTCTTGACTTTTACCCCAGCTTCCTGTATATCACATCTTATGCTATGCATTCATTCTAGCTTGTGGAGGCACAAGAGAATTGGGAAAGTTGGTACCTTCTCAACCATCTATATCTACAACCTGTCCCTTCCACCACTTTTGTGTCACTTGAAAACCCCAGATCCCTAGTTTTGATGTAATCAGGCTTTTCTCTTCTGTGGTCACAATTTTGTATAATTAATTTTGCTGCCAGCTAATTATAGGTATAGTTGTCTACATTGACACTCTTCTCCAAAGGTAGAGCAAGTAGCTAATTGGGCCTGTAGGCCTTGGCTAAGGGACAAGGAGATAGTGAGCAAGTTGGGTTAATATATTATACATGAAGAGTGTGGCTCTCCCCGCCAACCCTGATACTAGGGACAGAGTTGGAATGCTGATGGAGAGTGAGCTATGAAGAATTAATTGGAGTTGGGCTGCCTGCTGTCTGTTTCCATCTTTTCCTATATGCCATGACCTGGATCTGGACTCTAAAAGGAGGTCAGTGATGGGGAAAATTGACAAATTCCCCCAAGACATCACCAAAGTAAAAAAAAAAACTCAAAGGCTTCAGAGGGTTGTTCAAGCTCAGTACATCCCTTGGATTCTGTTTCATCCTTTTTCACTTTTTCACTCCCCACCCGTTTGGTCTCCTTCTCTCTTTCCTGGTTATTAATGCTTTGGGTTATGGAAAAAGGATTTTCCAGGGGGAAAACCTGGTAGTGATCTTTACATAATGACGTACAAAAGTCTTTTATTTGAAGTCTTTCATTGCAATTCAACTACTATTCTCCCCTTTGCACTCCTCGCTTCATGATCTTTAATTCTATTATAGTCAAAATTAGTCATTTAGATAAGTTGTAAGAGAGTCCATATCAATTATGAACTGTGTGTGAGTGTGTGTGTGTGTGTGTGTGTGTGTGTGTGTGTACCAGAAGAGGATTTTTATTTTTTCACTCAATACTAACTGAAATTTGAAAAAGCAAGCATTGTCTAGAAGAGGACTTAACAGAACTTAACACAAAGAAAGGAAAAGACTTATCAGAAATGTACAGAGTACTAATTGTTAGTACATAAAACAATAGTTTAACAGTGCTTGCAAACATCTGATTCTTGTAGAATCATTTTCCTATGCAGCTAAGCCATTCTCCCTATTTTGAATTTGTTGGCAGTGTTCCACTGCTTAAACAACCCTCTCATCACAAACTCCAACAGAACTTTCAACTCATCTCACATCAGAACGTCCACTAGATCCAATACAAAGAATTTGGCATAATGAATTGTTACTGCAGTAGTTTCAAGCACCAGTGTTATCAGAAATACCTGAGGCACTTGTTAAATGCACAGATTCTTACTCAAAATGGAATGAATTTAAATCTCCATGTTTAGGGCCCATGAAATCTCCAGATGGTTTGGGAAGTCACTGTTTTAGTGCACGCCTAAGCCGGAGTCCTCTCAGACTGCCTGATTCTTCACCAGTGCCTTGTTAACATGGCTGCCATTGCAACTGCATTCTAGCATATGTACCCCGGCAGACACCAAGGGCATTTCCTGTCTTTTTTATACAGCCACACTAAGCATCTCTGGTGACACTAAAGTTGAATGCCTTTAAAAGGGTTTTCCTCTGAGACCTTTTACCTTCTCTGATTATCACATCCAGCAGCACATCTAGCAACCAGTGAAAGACTTGTCCCCTCCCAAACGAAAGGCCTGGCAGCAGGCTCAGACCTCTAGGTTAAACAACATCCTACGTGACCAGACTGGAAGTCCCCACATACAGAGGTCCTGACTGCCAATGGGGCCAAGAGATTGCCCAAGGTGATTAACACTTCAAAGGCAACCTATGGTTTCAAGGGCGGAGAGAACAAACATCATAGCTATCATTCCACATGTGATATATTCCAAAATGCCTCCTTTAATTAATAAAGGACATCCAGACAGAAGTCCTGGATTCTATAGAGGGTGTGAAAGACAAAGGTGTGAAATAGGTGAAGTTTGTCTCCAGGGCCCTCAAACTCCATGTTCTCTTCCTGCACAGTCAATCTGGCAAGGACTGGTATTCTCTGGCTTCCCACAGTGGCTGCTGCTCCATGTGAGTCCCAACCTGCACTCACTTCTCACCTCCGCCTCCTTTTTCCTTTTCCCTCCACCTTCCAGTTCTGAGCTTCCTTCCCTTAGGTCTTGCTCTCCGAGTAGAATGTGGTAGGTGCACATTCAATTACCAACATTGTTCTTCTCAGACCTAGAGATGTCAGTACAGAAACTCTTATGGAAACATAAACGACCACGAATAGCCAAAACAATCCTCAGCAAAAGAAACAAAGTGGGAGGTATCACACTTCCAGACTTTAAACTTTACTATAAGGCTACAATAATCAAAACAGCTTGGTATTGGTACAAGAATAGGCATGTGGACCAATGGAACAGTATAGAAATTCTGGAAACAGCCGCGCTTGGTGGCTCAACCTGTAATCCCAGCATTTTGGGAGGCTGAGGTGAGTGGATTGCCTGAGACCGCAGGTTCGAGACCCGCCTGGGCAACTTGATGAGACCTCATCTCTACAATAAATAAAAAATCTAGCCAGGTGTGGTAGTACACGCCTGTAGTTCCAGCTACTTGGAAGGCTGAGGCAGAAGGATCGCCGGAGCCCAGTAGGTCGAGGCTGCAGTTGCCGGGAGCGGCCACTGCACTCCAGTCTGGGTGACAGAGTGAGACTCCAACTCAAAAAAAAAAAAAGAAAGAAAGAAATTCTGGAAACAAAACCTCAATTTCTAAACTAACTCATCTTTGACAAAGCCTCCACCAACAACCACTGGGGAGAGGAGAACCTATTCAGTAAATGGTGTTGAGAAAACTGGCTGACCACATGCAGAAGATTGAAACAGGACCCCTACCTATCACCATACACAAAAATTAACTCTAAATAGATCAAAGACCTAAACATAAAACCTCAAACT
>CAUYQG010059606.1:0-17367 GCA_963574415.1 Tarsius wallacei | reverse complement strand
TGGTTTAAAAAAAACAAACTTTTGTTTCCCCTAAAAAAAAACTTTATGGGTGTAAAAAAACACCCCTGCAAAATTTAAATTTTTTTAAAAAAAAAAAAAAAAAGGAAAAAAAGTCCAGCTTCTAGAACTCACAAGAACTTTTTTTTTTTTTTTTTTGAGTTGGAGTCTCACTCCACCGCCAGGTTGGAGTGCAGTGGCATGCTCATGGCCACCCCAGCATCGACCTGCTGGGCTCCAGTGATCCTTCCACCTTAGCCTTCCAAGTAGCCGGAACTACAGGTGCACGCTACCACACCTGGCTAATTTTGATTTATTGTAGAGACAAGGTCTGGTCAATTTGCCCGGCCGGCCTCGAACCCATGGGCTCAGGCCATCCACTCGCCTCGGCCTCCCAAAGTGCTGGGATTATAGGCTCAGCCATCAAGCCTGGCCCAAGAAGTACTTTTATTACCACTTTCTGGTTTCACCTGCATAGTTCAAGTTACTTAGCAGCCTGTATGTTCTGAAGATGTAGTCACTGTTGCTTTGACAGTAATGAAGGAAAGGCATGCTACTGACGGCCAGAGGGAGAATAAACCCAATTTGGATTCCACAAACCCGGAGTAAAATTCAGTAAAGCCCTCCCGCTGGGTTCATCAGTGTTTCACTGTATGCTAATTTGCACAGTTGATACCAGACATATGCTGAGGTCCAGCAATGGGCTCCATTTACTTCTGGGAATGGATCCCTCCTGTGATGTTACTTTCTAAGGGAACCACCACATACTATCCCCTGAGATGACAGCCTCTGCTGTTGGAATTGTCACATGTATCAATCACGTGGAAATCCATAATTATGAATCAGAAACCACAGACTTTTGGCTGCAGCCACATAAAACTATCAGCACCACCAATCTAGAAAACCATGCACTAAAACTTGATACCCTCCTAGATTGCAGCAACTGCCTTCAAGCTTCCTATTCCCTGAGATAAAGAATGGTAACTCCTGGGCACATATATCACCACTACCTACCCTGCTCTCATGGCAGACATCACTAATCAATTCAGGACACATTAGCTTACTGAGCCTGAATAGGGCCTCAAAGTCTTCTCAACCCAGCCCTGCAGGGAATCATTATAACTCGATCAAGGTGGCACTGAGAAGAAATGCCTGTCCTCTTTGGTCTCTCTACTCTTTGTGATGTTCACCACACTCCTACTGATTTCTCTGTTTCAAACTCCCTAAGCACTGCTCTGCAGACCTTGTAGAAATCTTCACAGGGTCATAAGGTGTGGAGGTTTTTGAAAACTAATAAGGAATTTACACTGTTGATAACATCATAAATCAACATGATTCTTATGGAAAGTACATTACAAAGTATAACAAGATCCATAGTCTCGGGGATTCCATTCCTCCAAATGTAGTTAAAAGAAGAAAAAAACTGAGCACAAAAAAGTTCACTGCAATGCAATATATAAAAATGAGCATGGCCTAAATAACCTACCAATTAAATAAACTGCAGCATATACAGTAGTATTTTAAACCTTGATGCCATTCCAATGAAAATGTTCAAGAAATAGAATGTGACTTGTCCACAATGTGTTCTATAGAAATAACACTGAGCCTCACATCCCGGTTAAGATCACCCAGCAATTCTAGCATCTTTCTTTGGTCTCAGAATCAGAGATAACCTACATGGTGAGGATTTTTGCATTAATTTGTTTATTTGTTTTTATTATTCAGTCATCCACTTAGTTGAATGTTTAGACTTTAAGCCTTACATACTTCCAAAACGTGTTAAGCATTGATAACAAGCTAAGTCAGGAAATTTAGGAGGCCTATACAGGGCAGGTAGACCTCGTGTGTAGACAGAAATGAAATAAAGAGAGAAACAGGCAAGACTGTGGGTAGTTAATGGTTTGGATTGTTCTGACCCCAAAGGTGAGGAGGGGTCAGCCAAGAGCACCCTAGGAATCCAGCCAAGAGAGGTAAAGGTCCCGCCAAGGCACCACGGACACATGCACACACACCCCCTGCCCAACCCACCCCATCCAAAATGCAAATGGTTCTGTGTGGAGACACCTGCAGACCAAGGCGTGCTCCATAACAGGGGCAACGCCATGCATGCCTGGCCTGTCCACCTTGGGAAAGATGGAGCTTCCAGATGAAGAGGTGAGGACACAAGGCCATGAGGCAAAACGTCTGTGTCTTGGAGCAAGCAGGGTGCCTCAGCCCCGTGCATGAAGGGCCTCGCCACCCCAGGTCTCAGCAATCCAGACCAGGATTAGTTGAAGGCACCACCTACCCTTTTCCTGGCCCCCAAAACCTGTGTCTACTCAGAGCAGAAAACAAAATGGGCTCAGGAAGCACTGCTGTCTGCCCCTACAGAGCTCAAAGAAGCCCCACAGAAATGTGACACAAATTCCATATTAACCCCACAAAGCACTTTTGGCCAAAGGGAAGCTTTGGCCAAAGGGAAGAAAATGTATCCCCCCCCCCCCATCCCTGAATCTCACCCCTGCTCTGGGTTTGTTAGAAAGCAATGGGCAAGCCGGGCTCGGTGGCTCAGCCTGTAATCCCATGCCTTGGGAGACTGAGATGAGTAGACTGTCTGAGCCCACAGGTTCGAGACCCGCCTGGGCAACTTGGTGAGACCTCATCTCTACAATAAATCAAAAAATTAGCCGGGCGTGGTAGCACGCGTCTGTAGTTCCAGCTACTTGGAAGGCTGAGGCGGAAGGATCACCGGAGTCCAGCAGGTCAAGGCTGCGGTAGCCAGGAGCAGCCACTTGCACTCCAGTCTGGGCGACAGAGTGAGACTCCAACTCAAAAAAAAAAAAAGAAAGCAATGGGCAGAAAATCCCAATCACACATATTGTACCAGAGTCTGAGGTCCCCAGAGTATCAGTTGGCTGGACTAAGGACTCAAGGTCGAAGTACTGAACATCGCTCCTAAAATTTCTCTGGATTTAAGATCCTCAAATCATTCTACAAAAAAGATACCTGCACACACACGTTTGTTACAGCACTATTCACAATAGCAAAAATATGGAACCAACCGTGCTGCCCATCAAAACTGGACTGGATTAAAAAAAAGTGTTACATATACACAACGGAATATTATGCAGCCATAAAGAAGGACAAACATATGGACTTCGCAGCAACTTGGATGGATTTAGAGTCAATCATACTCAGTGATCTATCACAGAAACAAAGAACAGAGTACTATATGTTCTCACTCATAAGCAGACCTTGAACAATTATCATAATACTATAAGAAAGGGATTAGCAGTAGTGGGAAACTGCCAGGGGAGGGAGGGTGGGATTGGCAGTTGAGGGAAGCTGCCAGGGGAGGGGGGACACACCCCATCAACAACAAGAGTACTTGCATAATGAACATTTGTATAGTTAATCCTGAATTGTATCCCACATCTTTAAAAAGAAAAAAATTTTAAATATGGCTTTCTTTAGTTCTCTGAATATATTTGTAAGTAAATTCTCTTCTAAAATGAAAAAAAAGAAAAAAACTTCCCTGGAGACTTCCAGTTCATCCATCACCTGATTCTGTGCCTAGGTCTCCCTTTCCATCAAAGAGACCCAAAGTATTTTGCTTCTGGATGTCATTAAAGGATTTGTCAGAATTATGGACTTAATGGACCTGTTTGTTAAGCCCTGGATAATATCTTGGTGGTATAAAATAATTTCTGTGCAACCCAAGCACTTTTTACCAGAGATACTTTCACACTGAAAAGGGTCTGATATTTATAAATCACAGTGACTACAAAAAAAGTACCATGAAAACAGAAAACATGATTAAACTCCAGTCCGTATTATGCCAGTTTCATTACCACACACTCTACAGATTCCCTTTGGTGGCAATGAGAGTAGATCTCACTCGGGCAGAGTGAGTCTCCGCCTTCACACATTTCAGGAAAACTTGAGCTAGTCATGCAAGAAAATCCAACCCTGGGCATCTTAATGTAGTTAGAAAACCATACCACAAAATTATTTGAGGAAAACACAGTATCAATAACAAGCTTCTGCACATTCCAAGAAACTATACTGCCATTCTTTCATTTCTGGTTATTTTGAAACATATCCAAGGTGGCTATTATAACAAACGTTTCAAAATCCATCTGCAAAAAGAAACTAACAACATATTTTATAAAGATGGAACTCTGCCTCACATTCAAAAAGATGGGTTCTGCCCTGAGTCTGACAGTCACTAGACTTTGTTTTCTCTACCTATCTCATGAGGGAAAATGTTCCTTGCAGAGCTGATTTTAAACACATAAATCACATAAGTGAACTTAAGTACTTAGACAAATGCCCCATGAGCATTAATCAGCATAGCTTAGAAATGTCCATAATTCTCTACATGAAACAATCTAAAGCCTACATGCAGACAATAAGGTGGCATGTTTAAGGGACAAAAATTGGCCAGGAGAGATGCAGAAATTCCTTCTAGAGAATATGAAGAAATAAACAGAAATGAGGAGCATGAAGGCCACAAGAAAGAGATGATCAGAGGGTGCAAGGAGGAACACATGCATGCAAATTCACACACTTTATTTCACGGGGTCCTCACAACAGCCCTCTGTAAAGGGGAGGAGAAGTGACATCGTCCACAATTCTCACGGAAGAAAACTATGGATTGCCCATGCTCCTGTGACTGGCAAAGACCAAGTCAAGACTAAGACTTCATGTTCTCCACGTCCAGTGCTCTGTTTACCAGCCAAACCGTCTCTCTGCAGAAGGCAGGCATACACAAATTCATTCACTGATGCACTGCCTGTGCAGTCAGCAGTACCAAGGACAGGGGATAAAAAGATTAAGTCCTGATTCCTGCAGTGAGGACACTTAAAAACAAGACTTAAACTTTACAAAGAAATCAAAGGCAGGAGGTTAGGGTGATAGTGACTGAACTAATTGTACGGGCAATCCCCAATACAGCAGCTGGATTGCTGATGGCCATGCTCCAAATGGGCATTTGTTGGTGAATCATGTGAAACCCCAAATATGCATTTTTCCATTGAATTCCTGCTGTAAATAAAGAATGACTATTTCCCAAGCTTGCCACTGAGCTACAGCCCCTACAGTGAACCCGCACATCCACAGACAACATTGCATTCATAGGAAAACTTAGTCTTCCAAACAGGATTTCAACCAGTGGGACCCCGACTGCAGGCCGTTAGTACAAGCAGAATGCTCTAGGGTTATAAGGAGACCATTTGGTGAACAAATGGCCCAGTGGATTTAGACTCTAGTAATACTGCCAACTGTATAAATCTTTCACAGGAGCAGGGATGAGCAAATCACTAATATTAACAATGAGAAAAGCTGACATTTACTGACCACATTGAAAGTTCCAGGCACCAAGCTAAGCACTTTCTGTGGAAAAGTATCCACTATTTCCTCTCCAGATACTGCTTCTGCTCCATCATATCTCTGCTATCCTTCTAGGACTGCAAGTATGTTATGCTTTCTCACTTTGTCAGGTATGTCTTTTATTCTTCATTTTCCATGTCTGAGTATGTCTGAGTTGGGAGACTTTCTTTTGATCTACCTTTCAGTTCTTTCTACAGACTTACTGAATATGATGATACACCTATTTATTGACTTCCCAATATCAGTCACTGAATTTTTCTGTTGTAAATTTTTTGTTTTATTCATATTATAATTTTAAATTCCTTGTCACATTTTTACATCTCAATTTTTAGTTTCTTGTACATATTAAACATTCAAAATGTAAAGTCCATGCCTGATAATTCCACTCTTTAGATACTCTGTAGGTCTGTTTCTATTGTCTATTGAAAGGTTTTCATTCTATTGCCTTGTCCACTCATCTCTACGGTCATGTTTGATTAGGCCTTAGCATTCCCATTTTAAAGGAGCAACTTGTCCAAGGACATGTGTCAAGATGAGGACGCGCCTCAGATCTTCTCAGACGAATGCTTCAAAAGACCAGATAGCGACCTGGAAACAATGCAGGAATTCATATGGAAACATAAACGACCACGAATCGCCAAGACAATCCTCAGCAAAAAAGCAAAGCAAACTTTTCATATCAGTTAGAGAAGGAAAAGAAGGAAGATGTTTAAATGAGGAAGAAGAGCAAGTTCCACAACTCCCAGACTTTAAACTTTATTATAAAGTTACAATAATCAAAACAGCCTGTACTGGTACAAGAGCATGCATCTATACCAATGGAACAGGATAGAGCTTCCAGGAGCAAAATCTCAATTTCTCAACCAACTCATCTTCGACAAAGCCTCCACCACCAACGACTGGGGAGAGGAGAACCTATTCAGTAAATGGTGCTGGGAAAACTGGCTGACCACATGGCAGAAGATTAAAACAAAAGACCAGATGGCCTTAGCTTTGGGACATCACCCACCCTAAACGAACTGCTCCTAGTAAAAAAAAGTATATATATTTATAATATTTTTAAAAACACTGTCCCTTTCTGCTTGCTATTGCTAAATCTATTTGCCTCTTGTTATTGAGTTGGTAGATGCCCAATCTTTCAGTCATTGGGTGCTCTGGCTGCAATGCCGGGTAGCTTTTTTAACCAGCAGATGACAAAGGGATGTCCTACCCCTGATCCCAGGAAAGCCAGAGTCACTGACCTTACCAGGAGTGGAAAAAAAAACAAAAAAAACCCAAATGCCAGTGGCTCCATTCCTCTTCCAACCCAGCTCTCTGGGAAAACTACATTGTCACCCCCTCCTCCTCCCTTACTTTTCATATCAGTTAGAGAAGGAAAAGAAGGAAGATGTTTAAATGAGGAAGAAGAGCAAGTTCCACAACTCCTTGCTTCCGCTTTTTGTTATAATAGCCCCTACTGCTTCTTGGCATTTTCAAAGAGCAGTTTGTCCCAATGTACAAACTGTGAAGAAACTCGAGGCCCAGTCAGGTCAGCATCAGTTAGGTAAATTGAGTCAACTGTTTTGAGGAAGGAAATCTCAGAATGAGATTACAAGAATTGTAAAGGCTTAATAAGCCTCTGACTGGCCCATAAGCGGCTTACAATCAAAGTTAAACATCAACCAATCAGAACTACCGAATTTGCATGACAGAAACCCAAATGCATGATGGGAAACCTGAAACTCACCCTAGCCAAAGAAAGGGTCAACCTCAGCTGGGAAGAACCTCAGGACACTAACTCCTTGCAGCAAACAGGGGACAATCTTGCTGTTGTCCTGTCCATTGTGCCCTTTACAACATATCTTTCTTGATTTATATCTGTATTGGTGGATACTTTCATCCCCCATGACTCTGGTCACACTATACCATATGCAGCCTGCCACATACAGCACAAACTCTGTACAGCTAGGCAGAAATTTTTTATCTGATGAGCCTTAACCATCAACAAAATGATAACACAATTTTTTAACTTAAATCACACTTCCTGCCAAAGGAACCAACTGTTCTTTGCCACCTTTACTTTCTTCTCAAGCAACACATGTGTGAGCTCCTCTCTGGGCAAGACAAGTCACTCCCACCTCCTAGAGGGAAAACTGGCAGATAGTAGGGAACGGCATGGCTCACAAAAGCACCGAGCTCCAAACTTTGGATTTTTATGGTTATATCCTGCAATTTTTTTTTCAAAACAATATTTACCGTTCCTAGTTGCAGATCTAGCAAAAAAGGATAAATAATGATCACAATCGCAGTAGACAGCTTCTAAAACTGCATTGATGACCCCTGCCTCCCCGTACTCACTCCTGCATGGGCTGGAGCCAGTGACCTGCTCCAGGTAGTGGAACACAGCAAAAGCAACAAGGTGTCACTTTTGAGGTTATAAAAAACTGACTACCTCCCTTCACACTCTGTCCTGCCCTCTGTTTCTTGCTCTGATGAAGCAAGGAACTAAGAGGCCTCAGGGCACGTCCGCAGCAAGCTACCAAGACCCACATCCTGCTGACAAGCCCAAAGGGAGTTTGCACAGGAATCCAGCTCGGTTCCATCATGAGACACCTGAAGCCCCAGCTGACACCTGATTGCAGCCTCCTAAGAGACCCTGAGCCAGAGGACCCCCTCAGCCACGCCCAGATTCCTGACCCACAAAAACTGCAAGATAATAAGTGCATGTTGTTTTAAGCCATTAAGCTTTGGGGCAACACGTTGCGTAGCAACAGATAACTAATGCAGATATAATGGATAACATGTATTAGCACTGATTCTGTCCATGCATGTTTAATTCCTACAATAACTCTAATGAAGTAGGGTCATCCCCATTTTGCAAACTAGGAAATTAAAGTTTGGGGCAGGTCAGCAGTGCAAGAGGTTGATAAGGACATAGTCTTACAGGACTTATGAGGCTATACTCCCATTACACTGCTTTCACTAACAAAACCTACTTAAAGTGATGTAAACACTGGCGATAACCCTAACGCCAGCAAAGGAAGTGAGTGTGGATAAAGAGCTATCATGTAAAGCAGTATTCAGTCTTAGAGGAAATCTCCAGAGAAGATATCACATCATCCAACATCAGGAAGTGGAGAACTGGAGATTTCAGAACTTGCTTTTAAGATCTCATGAAAGACATTTGGGCAGCCACTAACACAGCTCCTATGAAGTGCTGCCATCACTTTATTAAGTGCCTTTTCATCTCATTAGAAAAAACTCTGGCATTTGCATTTCCTTTCACTGAGAGGAACAGTCACCTCAAATCCACACACTGCTTGATCTCAAAGATGAGGAATTCTGTCCGTCTTCTACCGCCCAAGCTCCTGCCCCATGCACCAGGGCACATGGGGGAACTCTGCAAAGGTTGTTACTCGGGCTGTCTTGAAGTCTCACCCCTGTGCTGCACTTTTGGAGCACAGGCCCCAGCAGCAGGGGTCATCTTCATGAAAAGAGAGGTGGGAGGATGGATGAATGGGCATACACACACATATGCACAGCTGAGAACTCACAATCAGAAGTGCCAGACCATGTATGACACTGGGAAGGGAAGCACTCAGCCATTGCTGGCAAGTCCCAGCAAGACCCTGTGTCTCTACGCCTACAGATCCTGGTCCAGTGAAGCACACAGACGTGTAAACTGGAATGCACCATCCACTGGGACAAGGGTCGTGATGGGACGGACACACATTTGAGAGATCAGGGAAGGCTTCATGGAGGCAGGGGCATTAGATTGTAAACCAAAAGGATGCATTGGCCAGGCGAGGAAGCAGCAGGACTGGAGAGAAGGAAGAAGGAAGGAGTGGGGAGGAGGACATGACAGAGGCCAGAGAGAAGGAGGGCTGTCCAAGCAGTTTCGTTTAATCGGAAGTTTGAGGCTTTTCTCCCTGGGAGGCGGAGACGCCAGCACCTTCCTATAAGCATGTGGATGGAGGTGCCTGGGTTGGTAGTTGCCACGCTGCCTACCCTTCCTCCTCTCCCTGCTGAGTCCACTGTGACTGGAGTGAGCTGGTGTTCCATGGTGGGCAGGTCCATACAGATCCACCCCCAAGAGGCTGAGGGAGCTGAGAGGTCAAAGAAAGAGACAGACAAATTCGGTTTTTCAGAAAGAAACACTTAACAGAGACTTAGGAACAGAAACTTCGTCTTGAGCAGCCGTGGGACAAGATGGTGAATCCTCATGCCGTGACCCCCCAGATCCAGGGTTTATAACCCACAGGAAAGGGCACCTGTTTTTCAGAAGATGTGTAGAGTCAATGCCCAAGAGTAGGATTTATGGTAAGTACGATAACATCAAGGTTGTTTTGACCCAAGGGCATGCTTTATGGTGAGCACATGCTCTTACACAAGGAACAAGTTTAAACAGAATCTTAGAAGCATTCCTGGAACTCGGGTCAACCAGAACTCAATATGGCAGGTTAGCATCCAAGATGGAGCTGTTATAGCCTCCATAACTGGCCTCAAAGAGGGCCCCTCGCCCTCTACCCTAACCCAGAGGCTCTAATTTCCCACTTCTGTCGGTCCTGCACATTCCCCAAGGGAGATCTGAAGCGCGTGCGCGCGCGCACACACACACACACACACACACACACACACACACACAAGTATGCAGGCACACACATGTAGACACACCCATACCTACACACATACATGGTGCACATGCATGCAAGCACACTGCTACGCTGACCCCATGTGCACTGTCCCGGGTCATCCTAGTGTCAACATGGCTAAAGCTGGAAACACCATTTCCCAGGAGCTCCTTCTCCAGAAGGTTCTGGGTTAGAGTTGACCGAAAGAGGAATGTGCAGAAATAACAACTGGACGTTGCTCTCTGAAGGTCTTTAGCACACAGAGATGACAAGGCTCTTGGCACAGCCCAGTGTGTCCCCATGTCCCTCTCCTGTGTCTGACTCTGTTCCCCAGCAGCAGCCCAGGCCTCCTTGATAGCAGCACTGCCTGTGGACATTTACGCCAGCTCTCGCTGCAGGCCTGTGTTGCTGCTGGGCTTGGCTGGCTTCTTGGAGCTTCCTTGAGAGCCCCAATCCATCCACCATGATAGTGCTTCTCTGTTTCAATATGTTTCTCTGATCTTCAAGTCCATGCTCCCAGGCCTCTCCATCTCCAGTCACCCACACTGGTATCAAGTGCAATTGCTGTAATAAAGCCCTTTTCCCATAAGCCATACTCATATGAGCTCTAACCGAACCCCAACTGGTACTCACATACCCACCAAGGAGAAGCAAGCTGGAAACAAGTAAGGAATGAATGTGTGGGCTAAGACATCAACCTTGGCAGGAACAATGTCAATAAGTATAACTACAGCACAGAAGGGCACAATCAACCAGAACAGACTCCACCACATACACAGCCAGGGCCAAGGGCATTCTTGGTCACTCAGCTAGGGAGTTTAGACTTTGTCCTGAGGGCAACGGGAACCAACGAAGTCTACTCAGTGGCAGAATTTTAAGAGGACTGAAGGGAAACGAAACTGGACATAGAGGCCACTTAGGAGCTGTTCATTCATTTGCTGCATTTTTGTTGAGCACCTACTATGTGCCAAGCATTATCATAAATGATGGCAACCTGACTAAAAGGAACAGCTCATAAATCCCAACTAAAACAACCTTGAGAAGTTGGCATCTTCAGACCACTCACAAATATGAATGAACACTAAGGCTTTGCAGATCGCCAAGCCGAGGTCCTGTGGAACAGAGAGAGTGAACTGTTCTAACCCCTTATCAGGACACCAGATCATAGCAGATGTGATTTGATCAATGAGATATAGGCACACTTTAACTGTAGAGAGAAGTACATGCAGTCAATATGCTCGCTTGTTATTTCTAAGCCAGGGACATCACGGTCTGCTCACAGCTTATCCACCTTCCTGACTATCATCACTCTGGTTAAAGAATAATGGTGTTTATCCATAATATAATAATCAGGAATCATCTTATACTTATGAGGGTTAACTGTATCAGGGCCTAGACTTGATTATCACACTGCATCAGGAAAGGAACTTGGAAGAAAGAGAGGATGGCAGAGAAGAAGGCGAGTTAGACAGTTGGAGAAGACCCTCACTCCCCATCCATACATCCCCATAACAATCATGCTGGCATGACCACCTCAGGGTTTAAAGCTCCTCCAGTCACCCAGCGCTTCTGCAAATACTTAAGAGATTTTACAAATACAAACCCAAGTCATCGGTGAACGTCCAGCTCGAGGGAGATTACAACAATCCCTGCCTCTACGCTATGCTCTTTGAGGATAAATGCTAAATTACTCCTAGTTTAGGAAATGTTCCCAGGAAACACAAGGCAGCCTAAACCACAGCTACCAGAAGAATCCAATGGCATTACAGTCTCTGAGCAGAAAGTAGCAAAAGCTCCTGCTTCCTCTTCCACTGTCCAAGCCTGCTAGGGTCAGATACGAGGCATGGTAGCCTCTTCCATTTGCTCAAAGGAGAGAGAGTAGGGTATGGCTGCCGGGACTGGGAGTGAGGACAGAGACAGACTCAGACATGGACAAATTTCCCAATAATAGCCTAAATCAATGTACTGCTGACCACGCACAGGAAGGACATGGACAAGCACTCTCTGTCTCCTGACCACGTCCTCCAAGGCTCCCCAGCCACAGCTGAAGGTCAAAGAGGAAAACAAGTGACCACAGATCACAGCATCAAGCTAATAATGTGTCATTAATTCTAAGGTACAGACCTGGCTTACAAAAAAAGGTCTCTAACCCATGAGCACAGAAAGCAAGTCCAAAACCTTGCTGGAGAGTAGGAAGCTCCCGCTGACAGAGGTTAAGACCAAGGGCCCTGGCCCAAAAAGCTCATGCACATGGCCGGGTGGGTTGACACTGCAGCCCAAAAAGATGTCAAATAGGAAATTAAAGAGAAGGCAATCATAGGCACCGAGACAAAATGGCACTATTGCGATTCCACACTCTGAATCACAATTATTAACAGTTCTAATTACACTATTAGTGATGATGATATTAGCACTTGTTAAGCTTTACTCTGTGCTAGATGGTGTTAACGTGAGTCATTTCATTTGCCCTCCAACCAACGCTCTGCAAGACACACTGCTGTGACCCCTAACCCTTAGGAAAACAGGCTCAGGAGGGTTAAGCCATTGGACCTGGTCTGTGCCTCAAAAACCCAAGCCACCAACCACCCCTGCTGTACCTACTCCTGGCTTCAAAAAACATCCTCTGGGCTCCAAACCTGTGATAAGTTTCCAGAGATACAAGCGGGCATGATGATGCACTTCTCCCACTCACTAACTGCAGATTCTGCATCCAAGCCGTGCCAGGCACTGGAGGTTCACTAGGTACCAGTGAGGAATTGGTTCTAGGACCCCCGCAGACACCCAAATCCAAGGATGCTCAAGTCCCTGATGTAAAATAGCTTAATACTTGCATGTAACCTGTGCACATCCTCCCATATGATATAAATCATCTCTAGATTTCTTATAATACCTAATGCAATGTAAGTCCTAAGTAAATAGTTATCATACTGTATTGTTTAAGGAATAATGACAAGAAGAAAGTCCGGACATGTTCAGTACAGGTACAATTTATCTTTCAATTTTTTTTTTTTTTAGTTGGAGTCTCACTCTGTCGCCCAGGCTGGAGTGCAGTGGCACACTCACGGTCACCCCAGCATTGACCTGCTGGGCTCAGGCAATTCTTCCGCCTCAGACTTCCAAGAAGATGGAACTACAGACAAGAGCTACCACACCAGGTTGATTTTTAATTTATTGTAGAGACGAGGTCTTGCCAAGTTGCCCAGGCTGGTCTCAAACCCGCAGGCTCAGGCAATCTACTCGCCTTGGCCTCCCAAAGTGCTGGGATTACACGGTACTCCAGCCTGGGCGAAGGAGTGAGACTCTGACTCAAAAAAAAAAAAAAAAAAAAAAAAATTCATAACCTTTATCTAAACCTACATTCTAAAGGCTTCATGTCTCCTAGAGCACTAGCAAGTTCATTATTGCACTTTAGCTTCACAGTGCTCTGGAAGGTATTGTTTTTTGCTTTTTAGCAGAAAAAAATATATATATATAATTTTTTACTGTAAAAATGTGGGGTACAAGTCAAGATTAGGTACATAAGTAGTTTATGTGCAAGTGAAGTTTGGGCCCCCAACTGGCCCTCACTTCCCCTGGTTTAGGGTCAAGTACCCTTAGTGATGTTATGTAGCCCCCTCCCCCTGGCAGTATCTGGCTACTGCCAATCCTTCTCTTATGGTACTGTGATAAACTGTGGGAGATACTGTTATTTCCATTTTACAGATGGAGAATTTGAGGCCCAGCACAATTCACAGTCATCCTACTTGTAAAGTGGGGGGTGGACAAATTCCCAGGCCTCTATCTCCTAGTACTTTATCCCTAAAAGTCCTTCAATCCATACCCTGAGTCCTAAAGAATCAACAAAATCTTACAGAAGACCAGCACTTTGGACCAGGAGGGACTTCCAGAAGCTAGGGAAGAAAAGGTCCAGAGCCAAGGTAACCATCTCAGTCTGCATTCTGTTGCTTATAAAAGAATTCCTGAAACTGAGTCTTTGGTAACAAAAAGGAATGTGTTTCTTACAGTTACAGAGGCTGAGAAAGCCAAGGTCAAGGGGCTGCATCTGGCGGGGCTTTATTGTTTTGGAGGACTCTGCAGAGTCCTGAGGTGGTGCAGGCATCACGTGGCAAGGGAGCTGAGCATGCTAGCTCAGGTCTCTCTTTCTCCTAATAAAGTCCTAATGTCACTCCTACGATAACCCATCAATCTATGAACAGGTTAATCCATTCATGAAGGCAGAGCCCTTGTGACCCAATCACCTCTTAAAGTCCCCACTCGCTGTTCAACACATTAGGTGTTCAGTTTCAACAGGAGTGTCAGAGGAGACAAACATTCAAATCACAGCAATATCTCAAATGAAGCTGTTATTTCTTATAAGGAAGCAACTTTGGTTAATTTTTATTTTAAAAAAACATTTTATGCAATGAAGTGTAGACAACGTGATAACACCTGCACAGTACAGTCACTTCTTCCTCATGTTAATGTGAGAATATCAGTAAATATCTGAACCAGGAAGTTCCACTTGTGGATACCTCAAGATCTATGTCTAGGCAGGGTTGGTGGCTCAGCCTGTCATCCCAGCACTTTGGGAGGCCGAAGCAAGTGGATTGCCTGAGCCCGTAGGTTCGAGACCAGCCCAGGCAACTTGGCAAGACCTCGTCCCTACAATAAATCAAAAACTTAGCCAGGCATGGTAGCGTGCACCTGTAGTCCTGGCTACTTGGAATGCTGAGGCAGAAGGATTGCCGGAGCCCAGCAGGTCGACGCTGGGGTGGCCACGAGTGTGTCACTGCACTCTAGCCTGGGAGTGAGACTCCGACTTAAAAAAAAAAAAAAAGATCTATGGCTAGGGTCAGGAAAGAAAATGTATAGTATGTGCTTGCTTATTAAGATATGGCCTGCCCCTTGGCTAAATCACTGAATATTCCCAGAGGTATTTAGGATAAAAATCCCATATGTAGTATAAACGTTCCATAAAGTAAAAGTCTCCTAACCACTTTAATTGCACATCCCTAATTGTAAAAAAAAAAAAAAAAAAAAAGCTTGTTTGCATCTCTACTATGTGTATACTTATTTATAAATGGCACGCACGTATTACTATACTAACATAGTATAGCGCATATAAAACATATACAGAAACAGAAATTGTTAAAGAGTGACACTGCATCAGTCAGGATCTTCTCAGTACTGTGCCACTGAACACATAAATCAACTGGATGTTGGAGCTGCAACTGCTCTCAGACCTCCAAGCTTCACGGTCCTGCTCATCCAAAGGGCTGAGTTGGTGTCACAGACACACATGTACTAAGTCAACACAAGCAGTAGAGAATGGCCTCTTGGTGTCTCCATCTACACAGAGGCTGGGAAACACACAAAGCTCCTGTGTGGAGCAGAGGCTGGAGGCAGCCTCCTTTACCCCTGCAGGGGAGTCAGCAAGGTAAGAAGAAGCTGGCGTGCAGACAGGCATTCAGCCAAGCAGCCCCAAGGCAGCAATCTGAGGATGGCAAGCAATTCTAGTACAGTGCCTGTCTTCCGGGGACCAAGCTGCATTCACACATTTTTTTTTTTTTTTTTTTTTTTTTACATGCACTAGCTCAAGTTTCTGCTACAAGTATTGTTTATGTGTCCAAACCATAACGTTTCTGCTACAAGTATTGTTTATGTGTCCAAACCATAACTTAATAATGTGCTACTCTACTGCTGTGGTTGGAGAGCAATACATCAAAATAAGATGTCTCCTACCTAGAGAAAAGCCTACATGCAGAGCCTGTAAAAGATCGCTATGGCCTGATGTCAGGGCCTTGCCAACGTTCAAGTCTATCTGTCTCTAGGCAAAACATCAGAAACATTCACCAGGCCATGTTTTATCCTCAGTGTATCTAACCTGCATGGCGGGCCAAGGTCATGTTTAAAGGTAGTGCTACACATGCCTTCCGAATTTAAGTTACAGAAAGCTATATGCTTCCTCAAACCTGTCCAAAAAAAAAAAAATCATTCTTACATTTTAGCTTTACAAATGACTGGCTTTGATTTAAAAAGAAAAGTGAACTTGGGAGGCTGAAAAGAGAAGATCATTTGAGCTCAGGAGTTTGAGACTAACCTGGGTCACACAGCGAGATCTGTGGAGACCATTAAAAAAAAAAAAAGGCCAGGCGCAGTGACTCAAGCCTGTACTCCCAGCACTTTGGGAGGCCAAGATGAGGGGATTGCCTAAACCCACGGGTTTAAGAACAGCCTGGGCAACTTGACAAGACCTCATCTCTACAATAAATCAAAAAATTAGCTGGGTGTGGCAGCACGCGCCTGTAGTTCTGGCTACTTGGAAGGCTGAGGCAGAAGGATGGCCTGAGCCCAGTGGGTCAATGCTGGGGTGGCCGAGATTGTGCCACTGCATCCCAGCCTAGGTGATGGAGTGACTCCAACTCAAAAAGAAAGAAAGAAAGAAAGAAAAATATATGTGCTTGGAAAGATGATGACTTGTTCTAGGAGTGAAATCATCATTCTAGTTACAATTTGGACCCTTTTGACTGTTCACATTCTGACCCTGGGAGTAATAATACGTTACCCCCCTGCCCCACCCAGTTCTCTCTCAAGCAGGCAGGAAAGATTACGGTTAGATTGAGGCAACCAGGCAAACGTTTACAGATGATAATTTGCTCATATGAACCAAAGGAAGTATGTTTCTTCACTTAGTGGTCTGGACAACTTGAGATGTGAAGAAAAATATTACAGACCTTCTCTGAACTCATAGCACAAACTTCTGCTCTACAGTGACCTGACCCTATGACCTTGGCAGCTAATTTCAAATTCTGGTTTTCCACCCATGAATCGGGTATCTTCCCCAAACTGGCACAAAAGAGACTTTTCCAAAGTGGCTGCTGATCATGAAAACATGCTGGCAAATCTGCTATGGAAGTCGCCTAATTTGTGCACAACTGCCTATACCTCTGCCCCCCAAAAAGGATTAGTATATTGAAGAATGAGTTCTTGGAGTCCCAGTACACGCCAAGCCTACATTTTTACCACAAGACAGGATCCTTCTAGATGAAAATCACTTTCTGTTAAATGGACCTATGAGGAGGGACCCAAAGAAACCCAGAACTTATTTATAAAAAATTGTGTATTTGATGCAATACACCTATTGAGATACTTCTTCCATAGCTCAAAACAGTTCTGAACTCATTAATTCTGATGGCTTTGAGTGCTTCTGCTGTTTCTTGTTGTTTTGCCTCTTCCACATAAGCAAGATATTTTCTCTTGAGGACTTTTTTCATCTGGGGAAGCAAAACAAAGTTGCTGGGAACGAGAGCAGGTAAGTAGGGAGGGTGAGACCCTGGGGTCCTGCTGTTTTTGGTTAAAAAAAAAAAAAAATTTGCTGCGTAGTGTGCAAGTGAGTTTGTAAGTCATCCAT
>CAUYQG010059604.1:0-11041 GCA_963574415.1 Tarsius wallacei | reverse complement strand
TCTGTCGCCCAGACTGGAGTGCAGTGGCCGCTCCCGGCCACCGCAGCCTCGACCTGCTGGGCTCCGGCGATCCTTCCGCCTCAGCCTTCCGAGTAGCTGGAACTACAGGCGCGCGCTACCACGCCCGGCTGATTTTTTTTTAAATTTATTGTAGAGATGAGGTCTCACTTGCCCAGGCGGGTCTCGAATCCGCAGGCTCAGGCAATCCACTCACCTCAGCCTCCCAAAGGCACGGAATTACAGGCTGAGCCACTGAGCCGGCTAGGTGATCTTTCAGAGCTGAATCTTTGTTATAATTGATGAGGGTGATGATAGAGTTAACATATATAAAAATAAGATTCAGATTTGGTTTTTGTTGTTGTTTTGTTTTGTTTTGATTCAGAGCCTCACTCTGTTGCCCAGGCTGGAGTGCAGTGGCATGCTCACGGCCACCACAGCCTTGACCTGCTGAGCTCAGGCGATCCTTCTGCATCACCCTTCCAAGTAGTTGGAACTGCAGGCATGTCCCACCACACCTGGTCTTGCTAAGTTGCCCAGCCTGGTCTTGAATCCCTGGGTTCAGGCAATCTTTCTTGCCTCCACCTCCCAAAGTGCTGGGACTACAGGTGTGAGCCACTGTGCCTGGCAAAGATTTGTAGGCTCTTAGATATTTTTCTAGAAATGATTGAACCTCTTCTTGAAGAGACTGAAATTCATATTCATGGTACTTTTAGTATGTTAAGATAGGAACTTTTTATTTTTCCCCTTACTATGTTTTGAAAACCAGTTTAATTTTCTAAGCAGACTCAGTAAATTCTTTTTTTCCAACTTAATTGTGGAAGTGTGTTTCACCTTAAGGTGAAATCTGTTTCTTTGTATGTCAGAAAAATGTTTTAGAAGTTGACTTACAGCTGGGCTCGGTAGCTCAGCCTGAACTCCCAGCACTGTGGGAGACCGAGGCGAGAGGATTGCCTGAGCCCACGGGTTCGAGACCCAGCCAGGCAACCTGGCAAGACCTCGTCTCTACAATAAATCAAAAATTATCCAGGCATGGTAGCGCATGCCTGTAGTTCTAGTTACTTGTAAGGCTGAGGTGGAGGGATCACAGGAGCCCAGCAGGTAGAGGCTGCGGTGACCGGGAGCATGCCACTGCCCTCCAACCTGGGTGACAGAGTGAGACTCCAACTCAAAAAAAAAAAAAAAGAAGTTGACTTACAATGGTGTTGTTCCTTGCAGGGATGCTTGTATTTGGAGACAATAAAGATGGATCCAGAAATATTACTTTGAGGACTCGTTACATCCTGATCCAGGATGGTGGGGCGCTTCATATTGGAGCAGAAAAATGCCGCTATAAATCCAAAGCGACAATTGCCTTGTATGGCAAGTCAGATGAAGGTGACAGTATGCCAACATTTGGCAAAAAGTTTATTGGTGTGGAAGCTGGTGGGACACTGGAATTACACGGGGCACAGAAGACATCGTGGACGTTGCTGGCGAGGACTCTGCATTCCTCAGGCTTGCCCTTTGGGGCCTATGTCTTTGAAAAGGACTTTTCCCGGGGCCTCAATGTGAGGCTCATTGACCAAGACACAGCCAAAGTTTTGGAAAGTGTGAGGTTTGATACGCACGAATACCACAATGAGAGCAGGCGACTTGAGGAATTTCTGAGGATCCAGGATCCGGGTCGGATTGTTGCTATAGCTGTCGGAGATTCGGCTGCCAAAAGCCTCTTAGAAGGAACGATCCAGATGATCCAGGACCGGTTAGGAAGTAAGCTGATTCAAGGACTGGGCTACAGGTAGGCCTACCTTGTTCTTTTCTTCTCAGTGCTGTCTGACAGTTGGTGTGAGAGGAGAGAGAGGGGGGAGAAAGAAACCACAGCACCCCACAGCTTCACTCAGGTGTCAGAGTGACATTATCATTTGTAGGTCTGGTGGCTTTGAAACATGCATGGGGCTGGAGGAACGGATGCGGGATACAGATGCCCTTTTCTTGGTTTACAAAGCCCTTTGTGAACTGCCGTGCTTATGAAAAGTTAAGAACAGAAATGTGGTACTGAAAAACAATTAGGCAGTTTAGGGACAATTTGCCTCAGAAGATACTTCCTCCTTTCATTACCTTCTGAAGAGAATATGAAACTTAGGCTAATTGAGGCAACCTCTGAGCTGAAAGGTTAGGGCACAATTTCTTTCTTCTTCTTCTTCTTTTTTTTTTTTTTTTCCTGAGTAAGAGTCTCTGTCACCCAGGCATGGTGGCATGCTCATGCAGTCTTGAACTGCTTTCACCTCAGCCTTCTAAGTAGCTGGAACCACAGGTGTACACCACCACACCTGGCTAATTTTTTTGATTTATTGTAGTGACGAGGTCTCCCCAAGTTGCCCAGGCTGGTCTCCAGCGCTTAGACTCAGGCAGTCCTCTTGCCTCTGCTTTTCAAAGTGCTAGGGTTACAGGCATGAGCCACCGCGCCAGGCGGTTAGGGCAGAATTTCATGCTGAGGTATAGAACCTGTCTTAAAAGCACAGGAGGGAAGAGTTTTCTTCAATTTTTCTGGAATTCTTTGCATGCTAATTTGAATCTACTTGTTAGATTCGCACAGGTCTGTGGAGCCCTGGCATATGTGAGGAAGGAGGAAGTCAGAGGGCTAGGAAGTTCATCTGGATAATAGAATTCATTTTTAATGCCATATTCTTTTTTTTTTTTTTTTTTTTTTTGAGTTGGAGTCTCACTCTGTCGCCCAGACTGCAGTTCAGTGGCCGCTCCCGGCCACTGCAGCCTCGACCTGCTGGGCTCTGGCGATCCTTCCACCTCAGCCTTCTGAGTAGCCGGAATTACAGGCACGCGCTACCATGCCCGGCTGATTTTTTAATTTTATTGTAGAGATGAGGTCTCGCCAAGTTGCCCAGGCGGGTCTCGAACCCGCGGGCTCAGGCAATCCACTCACCTCAGCCTCCCAAGGCATGGGATTACAGGCTGAGCCACCGAGCCCGGCTTTAATGCCATATTCTAATTAACCATGATTTCCTAATACAGTTCTGAGTCTGGGGAAAGTAGCTGGCTCAACATTTAATTCAAAAAACAGAAATTTTAATTCTGCTGAGTGTTCTTTGTAAAGTCAGGGAAAACCGGCAGTGAAAAAAGTAGTAAGACCTCAAAATCCACTTGCTGAAGTGATCTAGTTACTTTTTTCCTTTGGTGGTAGATTATTGGAGTTGTATATTACCTGAGAAATTCTAGAGAAGGTTAGGAAGAGAAAAACCAGTGGGGAAAAACAGTCTGTAATATTTTAGAAATGTTTTTTATTCACCTAAGGGGTATTTTGGAGATGCTGAATACTGGGTACCCAAAAATGCTTAGATGAAAAGACATTGTCTCAGACCTCTCGTTTAATCCAGTGGCTAAACAGAGACCTAGATAGATGATTCTACAGTGCGACATGCTGCAGTTACAGGCTGTGATGGGAGCATAAGTAGAAAGAGTCCCTAAATTGGCCCAGGGAACCAGTGCAGACTGGTTCCTGCTGAAGGCGAGAGACCTGATGGAAGGTCAGGAGTGTGCTGTGTAAAGTCATGGGGAAGGAAGGGTTTCTAGATGGAGGGAATTCTACGTGCAAAGCCTCAGAGGTTTTTTTTTTTTCCTGGTTTCTGCTTGTTTGTTTTTCTATAATGCACATACAAAAAAGTACTAAAAACAAGAATGAAGAGCTTAATGATTTGTCCCAACATGATACCCATGTAGCCACCACCCAGGTCAGACAATAGATCATATTTTGTTTCTGGCTTTTTGGCACAATGACATATTATTAATTGTCATTCATGTTGTTGCATGTGTTGTCAGCTCATTTTCATTGCTTTTTTTTTTTTTTTCCTGAGACAGAGTCTTTAATCTGTGATCCAGATTGGAGTGCAGTGGCATGATCACTGTTCACTGCAGGCTCGATTTATGCTCAAGCGATCCTTTTACCTCATCCTCTCGAGTAGCTGGAACTGCAGGCGTACTCCATCATGCCCAGCTAATTTTTGTATTTTTTGTAGAAACAAGGCCTCATTATGTTGTCCAGGCTGATCTAGAACCCGGGCTCACGTGATTCTCTTGCCTCAGCCTCCCAAAGTGCTGGGATTACAGGCGTGAGCTCCCCTGCCTGGCCTGCTGTTTATTTTCTATTGCATGAATATGCCACAATTTATTTTTTATTTTATTTTATTTTTTTGAGTTGGAGTCTCACTCTGCCACCCAGGCTGGAGTACAGGGCACACTTACAACCACCCCAGTATTGACCTGCTGGGCTCTGGCGATCCTTCCACCTCAGACTTCCAAGTAGCCGGAACTACAGGTGCGTGCTACCATGGCCGACAAGTTTTTTTTTTTATTGTAGAGATGAGGCCTCACCAAGTTGCCCAGGCTGGTCTTGAACCTGCAGGCTCAGGCAATCCACTCGCCTCAGCCTCCCAAAGTGCTGGGGTTACAGGCTTGAACCACGGTGCCCAGGCTTTGTCTTTTGATGTAGATGTGCACATATTTCTGTAATTTATAGACTTAGAAGTGGAAGCATGGTCTTTTGAAAGTTAGAGACCTAACTCGTTATCCAGTGATGCCAGGGATTACAACACCTGTTTCTTCATGTCATTATTGTTTCTAGATTTGCCTGGTCATGAACTGTGAATATTTTGGTTTCTTTTCCTACCGATTTCTAAGTTCCCTTTAAAATATTGCTGCTGGTTTGGTGGAGGAATTAGAGTTGTGATCTTTAGCCAGCGTTCCATTGCATTGACATTATCTCCAATGTACATAAACACATAGGCCTTTGAAGATAATGTTCTAGTGAAATTTTCCTCAAGTGGAGGAGGGAAGTGGGAGTGTTTTGGAGATAATGTCAGTAGAAGAGAACATTGTTTTATAGTTGCTGAGGCAGTTCTGGTAAATAAAGGAAGCCTCTGATATTCTTCCTCTCCTTCCCTTTCAAATAGGAGATAATAAATTGAGACATTCTCTATTTGATTTTTTTTCTGTTATACTAAGGGATATAAATAGAGCTACAAAGCACTGTCTTCCAAAGAGTAACTAATCCACACAGGGATGGCTGTGGAATTTATAAGGGTGTAGACATGCTTTGGTTAGCTTTTATCTGTGAACGTTTCAGCCATCTGTCTGGCACAGATTACTTTTGTTTTTTTGTATCTTTTTTTTTTTTTCCTAGAATAGGAAGTTGACATTTTTTTTCTTTTCATGTTTTAAACCAGGAGTCTTAAGGCAAATTTTCTGGCCTTTTTTAATTGTCCTGTTTTCTTTGATTGCTTTTACCATGAGCTTGAGCAAGTCTCTTGGGTATTTAGTATCAGAAATAATAGCATTTTCAAACACATTGCTTTCAACAAAGAGATATATAGAATGTAAAATTTAAAATCTGTTGGATAGTGATTCTGCACCTTTGATTTAAGAATGTTAAGAAACCTCTAACTCATTGGTTTTACAACCTTGCCTGCACACCTGGGGACTTTAAAAAGCCCTGAGGCTTAGGGATTACTTTAGACCATTTAAGTTAGGAAGAGGGGTAGGACTGACGGTTGATAATTACTACTCTAACCTCTACCCTCTAATTTAGGGATTCTCAAAGTATGGTGCCCTGACTGGCAACATTAGCCACACTTGATAACCTGTTAGAAATGCAAATTCTCGGGCCGGCACGGTGGCTCAAGCCTATAATCCCAGCACTTTGGGAGGCCAAGGCGAGAGGATTGCATGAGCCCGCGGATTCTAGACCAGCCTGGGCAACATGGTGAGACCTTGTCTCTACAATAAATCAAAAAATTAGCCGGGCATGGTGGCACATGCCTATAGTTCCAGCTACTTGGAAGGCTGAGGTGGAAGGGTCACCTGAGCCCAGCAAGTCGAGGCTGCGGTGGCCAGAAGCGTGCCACTGCACTCCAGCCTGGGTGACAGGGTGAGACTCTAACTTAAAAAAAAAAAAAAGAAATGCAAATTCTCTGATCTTACCTAAGACACTGGGCGGGGGGGACAGCAATCTCATTTATAACACCCCCACCCCCATGATTCTAATGCTTAACTAAAGTTTGAGAACCACTGTGCAAATCCAGTGGGTCTCAAATCTAGCTGAGATTTTCTTTTCAAGTTTTAAACTGAGAGTTTTATAAAGAAAAATTTATGACCCTTTTTTTGGTTCCTTTTTCTTTAATTTCTTCTGCCACAAACTTAAGCAAGTCTCTTGGATGTTTAGTATCAGAAATTATAGCCATCTGGAAACTTTAAACATATACTAATGTTAGGCCCAGCCTTTAGCCTTATGACTGCTTTGATCTGGGATGGGGTCTGAGTATTGATATATTTCTTAAGCTCTCTGTGTGATTATATTATGCAGCTAGATTTTTGAGACCATCCTAACAGGATAGTTTAAAAGAAAGCAGATGATAATTTTATTTTTTTAATTTTTAAATTTTACTTATTTTTTGAGCCGAGTCCTCACTCCGTCACCCAGGCTGGAGTGCAGTGGCACGATCATGGCTCACTGTAGCCTCAACCTCCTCGGCTTCCACCTTAGCCCCCTGAGTGGATGGGACTACAGGCACGTGTCATCACAACACCTGGTTAATTTTATTCTTCTGTAGAGATGAGGTCTCCCTATGTTACCCAGGCTGGTCTCGAACTCCTGGACTCAAGCAGTCCTCTCACCTGGGTCTGCCAAAGTGCTGGAATTACAAGAGTGAGCCACTGCACCAGGAAATAATTATTTTAAAATAAATGAAGTAAGAGTTTGTGGCCAGAATGAAATGTGAGTGGGATGGTTGTGTATTGAGGAAGTCAATGATTAATTGAAGTCATAGTCATTGGTGTTTCACCTGTTACAGAGCTGGAGAAATAAGTATTTAAAAGCCAGGTGCCCACTACTGCCAGTGAGCGAGAACATGTTATACTTGGTTCTTTGTTTCTGTGATAGATCACTCAATATTATAGCCTCTAAGTCCATCCAAGTTGCTGCAAAGCTCATAATTTTTTCCTTATTTATGGCTGCGTAGTAGGACTTTTAAAATTTAGTCCTCTTTTGATGGACAGCACAGTTGGTTCCATGTTTTTGCTGTTGTGAATAATGCTACAATAAACATGCATGTGGGAAATTGCCGGTAGGGTGGGGGTGGGATTGGCAGTAGTAGGAAACTGCCAGGGGAGGGGGGGTGCACACCTCATCAACAAGAGTACCTGCATAATGAACATTTGTATACCTAACCCTGAATTGTACCCCATCTTTAAAATAAAAAAATTAAACATAAAATAAGATAAAATAAAAAGCCAGGTGCATTTTCTTTTATGATGTTAGTTACTTCAGTCAAGGTTTGGAATTGAAACCTCATAGAAGAGGACTTAGAGATGGGTAAAAATGAAATACAAGAATAAAATAGCACCCTGTTAAAACATCTGTGTCAGGGATATTTGGGTCAATACCATGACAAATAATCAAATACACCTTCTCCTTTTCCTTCTAGGCAAGCTTGGGCTTTAGTTGGCGTCATTGATGGTGGAGGCACATCTTGCAGTGAATCTGTGAGAAACTATGAAAATCACAGTAGTGGTGGGAAGGCTCTTGCCCAAAGAGAATTTTATACCGTGGATGGTCAGAAATTCTCTGTGACAGCTTACAGCGAATGGGTTGAAGGTAGGCAAGTACAGTTGATATTCCTATAAGACGTTGGTAAGTATGGTGACAGATTTTTTGCAAAGTGGTATTGTATTCAAATAACTGTCTCTCTGGTTAGATTTCTCAACTAGTTGAAGCTGAAATTTATAATCTCTTAACCTTTTAGATGGTGCTTAATCTTGTAAGAACCAAGTGCATCTGAGGGTGTCCAGACTAGAACAGACCATTCTTCAGTCTGGAAAGCAACCTTCTGGGTTTGTAGTGTGGTGGTGGTGTATTTTAGGGATGAGGAAGCTGGAATCAAGCTCCAGCTTTCTGCTTCCAAGGTCACTGCTGTTTCTTTGCCTCTGCCAAAAAGCATAGGTAGGTGAGAAGCATTTCTTTTTCTTTTTTTTGAGTTGGAGTCTCACTCTGTCACTCAAGCTGGAGTGCAGTGGCATGCTGCTTATGGCCACCATAGCCTCGACCTGCTGGGCTCAGGCTATCCTTCCGCCTCAGCCCTCCCAGTAGCTGGAACTACAGGTGTGTGCCACCATGACTGGCTAATTTTTTGATTTATTGTAGAGATGATATCGCACCAAGTTGCCCAGGCTGGTCTCGAACCCTTGGGCTCAGGAATCCTCTCGCTTCTGCCTCCCAAAGTGTTGGGATTACAGGCATGAGCCACTGCACCCAGCCTTAGAGTTATTATTATTACTATTGTTATTATTATTTTTGAGTTGGAGTCTCACTCTGTCACCCAAGCTGGAGTGCAGTGGCATGCTCATGGCCACCACAGCCTCGACCTGCTTGGCTTAGGCGATCCTTCCGCCTCAGCTTTCCAAGTAACTGGAACTACAGACATATGCCATCATCCCCAGCTAATTTTTTCATGATTTATTGTAGAGATGAGTTCTCGCCAGGTTGCCCAGGCTGGTCTCAAAATCATGAGCTCAGGCAGTCCTCCCACTTTGACCTCCCAAAGTGCTGGGATTAGAGGTATGAGCCACCGCACCCAGCCCTATTATTATTAATATTATTATTTAGAGAAAATCTCATTAGAATTTTTAGTATTGATGCAAGAAATATATTCAGAAAAACACTTTAGATTTATTAGGTACTTTTTTGGTCCTTTGTAGAAACAGAAATGCAGAGCAGATTAGAGTCTAAAAGAATCCAAGACTTGCCCAAGGTTTTATCAGCATATTTGGCTCAAGACTTTAAGAATATCTATATTGCATATTCCTTGCTTGAATTTCCTCACTTTTGATTCTCCAAAGTAAATGTGTTCTTTTACTCATTGTTACCCCTTCAGCTCAGCATCTTAAAATAGCCCAGAGTAGTATGTTGTTAATTAGATAGATTATAGAGAAGTACAGACATTTGTTAAACAGATACCTTTGAAATGTGGCGTTTTTCCTTTTCCATCAAGGTTATGAAGTAGCTTCCATGTATTTCATACACGTTTCCATTAAATCAGCTTTTGACCTTTGACTGATTATATCGTGGATGTTATAGAAGCAGGAAACGCTTCTACACTAGGTTGCATGTAAAAGAAGCTAAGCTATGGAGGAATTGGACCAGCTTTTTAGTTCTTGTGCTTAGTTGGGAACCACCTTTGCATTTCAAAGGAGATATTAGGAGAGATGAGTAGTAGTCACTAGGTTGTATAATTGATATCATCCCAGGAAAAGCGCTGAGTTGGACAGGGGCACCATCATGTGACCTCAGGTAACACTGCAAATCATACTGGTCATATTCATCCATTCAGCAGACATCCATGAAGCTGGTACAACAAACAAGACAGAATAGAGAATATGTACCTTGATACACTCTGGTGTCTTCACTGATTCAGTTTCCAAGGAGGTGAGCAATCTTCCAACTGGAAGGGTGTGAACAGTACCAGGGAGGATACCATGAGAATACTGGAAAGAGAGGTTTCTTCTAGCAAGGATGTTTGGGAAGTCTTTAAAGATTCACCTGAACTTTATAAAAAGGTGGACAATATCCTGGCTGGTGAAGAAGAATGGAAGGATATTCTAGGTAAAGAAGAATGCATGAGCAAAGTCACAGAAATGAAGGGTTTTCTGAGACAAACTTTAATGCTTAATATTAAGATCGTCTATGTCTTAATGTCCTATCTCTTATTCTGTGCTGAGATCAAATTGAATCCAAACTGAAACTGAATACTGATATTTATTACAGACCTAGTCTGTGATTGGCAACTTCTACCCAAGTATATGTTCCTGTCACATGTTAAATGGTTTGGGGTCATTACTACAACTTTCTTGCTGAGTTGAAACATAACAAGAGATTTGGGAATTGAGAGCCTTCTTCAAAATTATAAAAGAATAGTTTGCTGGGTGCAGTTGCTCATGCCTGTAATCCCAGCATTTTGGGAGGCCAAGGCAGGAGGATCGCTTGAGCCCAGGAGTTCAAGACTAGCCTAGGCAACATAGACCTTGTCTTTACAAAAAATAAAAAAATTAGCTAGGCACGGTGGTACACACGCCTATAGACCCAGCTACTTGAGAGGCTGAGGCAAAAGGATTACCTGAGCCTAGAGGCTACAGTGAACTATGATCATGCCTGAGTGACAAAGTGAGATCCTGACTCAAAAAAAAGAAAAGGCATAATCTAACAAAGTGACATCTGATATCCCTTCATGACTAGTGGTGCATGGGATACTCTCCTCTTGAGGACAGGGGTCAATTTATATTTTTATCATTTATATCTGCAGAGTGACTGGCACATTGCTGAAATTGTGGTGATCTTAACTTTTGATTTGTGAATCATTGAGAGGGTTGATTTTAGAAGGAAGAAATGACAGTTAATGCATCACTTTCTTTCTCTCTCTCTTTTTTTTTTTTTTTGGTTTAGGCGTTTCTCTTTCAGGTTTCCGGGTAGAGGTTGTGGACGGAGTCAAGCTTCACCTGCTGGATGATGTTAGTAGCTGGAAACCTGGAGACCAGATTGTGGTCGCAAGCACAGACTATTCTATGTACCAAGCAGAGGAATTCACTCTTCTTCCCTGTCCCGAATGCAGCCGTTTTCAGGTCAAAGTCAAAGGTACCAGACTGTTGAGAGTACTTCTTGGGAAACACATTCTTTTCTTGGGATTTGATTCCTGGAATCTTTTTTCCTTCCAATCATTACCTCCACTACCACCACCACCATCATCATCCTCATCATCAGTATGGAAGATTGTAGCAGTGGAATGCACTGAGTACTCGATTCCAGAGAATGTTAGATAAAAGTTGCTATAGATCCACATTCTTGCTATTATTTTTTAATTTTATTTTTTTTTCAGAACTAAAAAAGGACTTTATTTATTGAGGGCAAGAGGGTGCAAACAATACAAAAATCAAAAGCTTATCTGGCCTTCAATTAACTTTTCTTCTCTGCTTGTCACATGGGAGTTGGATTTTGTTTGTACAT
>CAUYQG010059601.1:0-13901 GCA_963574415.1 Tarsius wallacei | reverse complement strand
GCAATATTCTGAATTATTACATATACATATTATGTCTGGGAAGATATATGATGCTATCTGTGATGACCAGAAGCACTGCATTTGGACCCCTCCTGGATTACATATGATCCAGGAATTCCACTCCTAGGTAGAATCTCAAGGAAAATAACACACATTTATGAAATTCAAGTTGTATACAAATGTGCATAGTAGCATGACTCATAAAAGCTAAAAGGTGGAAACAATCCTAATGTCCATCAATAAACGAATGAATAAATTAGATGTGTTTATCCATACAATAGAATGTTATTCAACAGTAAAAAGAAATGAAGTATGATGCATGCTGAAATATGGAAGAACTTTCAGAAACATTACACTCAATGAAAAAAGCCAGACACAAAAAACCGTATATTTTATGAATCTAGTTATATAAAATCTCCAGTACGGGCAAATCTATACAGATTAAAAGTAGATTAGTAGTTGCCTAGTGCTGGGAGCTTGAAAAGACATGATTTTGTTTTTTGGGTTTTTTCCTTCAACTTATGCACTGAAAATTCCAAAATTAGTTGTGATGGTTATATAACTGTTCATAAACTACACACTGAATTGTAAATTTAAATGGCAAATTATATTGTATGTAAAGAAAATCAGAAAAATTAAATGTACAAAGGAAGAATAACTCTGAGACAGACATAAGTTATAACCTGGTTTGGGCTAGAGCTGAATTAGGATGTAAAACAATCCTTTCTATTTAAATAGTCAACAGAAACAACAGAGACCTTTAAGAAGAGAACTCCATAAGTAGAGGACATTTGACATAACATCAGCATGGACAGGGCAGATGATATACTGTACTATAGGAGAATGTAACCTTAAAGTAAGATGGAAAGACTGTTTTATAGAGGGAAAATGATTCCTACTCTTCATGCAGGAAATATGAATGTCATAGGCCAGCTGCCAAGGATAACATATGTGGAGCTAAAATGTATGTTAGACAATATGATAGAGATGTCCTTTTGGGAGTTTCATCCAGAGAATGAAAAGTTAGCTCATAAGAATGAAAAATTATAAGGATTAGGATAACAGCAGAGAAAATGGAACCACTGAAAGCCTCAGAGTCGGGGGTGGGGAGGGAATAAGCTTAAGAACCACATAAATGCACAACGGGAAAACAGGTTAATGTGAGTGTACAATATACAAGGTAGGGTTGAGGGTTAGCAAAGGAAATCGGTATTTCTCAATGGGGCAGAAAAGTACAATAGTCAGACAACAGTGACTAAATCAAAGGTTTAGCAAGATCTGATAGGTAAAAGGAACAGACAGAGACATCGTGACAGGATATAAAGAAGGGGAGCATTATAGAAGCTGAGAAAGAATAAAAATAGGCAACAAGAATTAAGATGTAAGATAAAATAAGCAGGAGTCAGATCTCAGAAAAGAAATAAGATATATTTCCCTCTAAATACCTAATAGAAAAGTTCCGATATGAGGAGAAAGATACATGGAGGCACTGTTTCTGTATCCTCAGACACCCAACATCCTTCTCTGACTGAATATAACATGACTTCTGCAGTTATGTATCTTGCTGGATCTCACTCACCTGGAGAAATCTGACAGTGCATTTTGTTTTCTACTGTCCATGGTTCCTCTCCTCGTTCCAACTTGGAAAGTGCATCCGTTTTGCTGGCTTGACAACCTGTTTACAGGAAATGATAGAAAACTTAGACACAATGAATGGGGCATTGGAGAATGCTACCTTTAAGTCACTAGACAGTTTTCGCATCTGCAAAGTAAATGCTTTTCTTTCAGGAGTGGGTAGATCACAGTCAGCCCTTCAAATCTACAGATTTCACATTGAGATTCAACCAACCACAGATGAGAAATATTTGAAAAAATAAAATTAAAAAAGAAGTCAAATAAAAAATACACTACAACAACTTTTTTTTTTTTTTTTTTTGAGTTGGAGTCCCACTTCATCGCCCAGACTGGAGTGCAGTGGCCGCCCCCGGCCACCGCAGCCTCAACCTGCTGGTCTCCGGCGATCCTCCGCCTCAGCCTTCCAAGTAGCTGGAACTACAGGCGTGCGCTACCAGGCCCAGCTAATTTTTTGATTTATTGTAGAGATGAGGTCTCGCCAAGTTGCCCAGGCAGGTCTCGCACCCGTGGGCTCAGGCAATCCACTCACCTCAGCCTCCCATATAACAACTATTTACATAGCATTTACATTGTATTAATTATAAGACATTTAGAGATGACTTCAAGTATACAGGAGGATCTGTGGAGATTATGTACAAATACTATGACTTTTTTTTTTAGTAGGAGTCTCACTCTGTCACACAGGCTGGAGTGCAGTGGCACGCTCATGGCCACCTCAGCCTCGAGCTGCTGGGCTCAGGTGATCCTTCCACCTCAGCTTTCCAAATAGCTGAAACTACAGGTAAGCGCCACCACACTCAGCTAATTTTTTTTATTGTAGTAATGAAGTCTCCCCAAGTTTCCCAGGCTAGTCTCAAATCCCTGGACTTAGGCAATCTTCTCACCTTCGCCACCCAAAGTGCTGGAATTTCAGGCATGAGCCACCATACCCGGCATGGCATTCTGTTTAAAGGATTTGTGTGCCCGTGGATTTTGTATCCATAGAAGATCATGGGACCAATTACCCTCAGATACCAATGGGTTACTGTATATCCTTTTATCAGGAGCCAGAGAATGCACTCAAAATCTATTTAGAGCACTGAAGTGACTTCCAAGTGTAAGCAGCTAAGAAAACAGACCACTAGCCGGGCTCAGTGGCTCAGCCTGTAATCCCGCGCTTTGGGAGGCCCAGGTGAGTGAATTGCCTGAGCCCATGGATTCGAGACCCACCTTGGCAACTTGGCGAGACCTCATCTCTACAATAAATAAAAAAAATTAGCCGAGCATGATAGCATGTGCCTGTAATTCCGGCTACTCAGAAGGCTGAGGCAGAAGGATCGCCGGAGCCCAGCAGGTCGAGGCTGCGGTGGTCGGGAGTGTGCCACTGCATTCCAGTCTGGGCGACAAAGTGAGACTCCAACTCAAAAAAAAAGAAAGAAAGAAAGAAAACAGACCACAGATGAGGTACCCTCCTGTGATGCAGGGCAGCTGTCCTTACCCACTGACACCAGGTTGCTATAGTTCTCCAACATCACATCTCGGTAAAGGTCCTTCTGAGCAGGGTCCAAAAGCTGCCACTCTGCTGAAGTGAATTCCACAGATACATCCTCCAATGTCAGCAACTCCTGTAAAAACAGAGCTCTCTGAATATGAAGTGTTTTTCTTCTAGTGGCATACAAGCAAAGTGAAGGAAGTTGTCCTCCTCATATTAACCATATAGACTGCATGCATCTATAAAACTATTGTGTTTTTTAATACTGTCATTGAGTCTCTAAGTATTCTGTAAGTGCGCAGTACCCCATTCACTCAACAAAATCTAAAGTTTTATATCAAATCCTCTCAGTAAAAAATAGATTTTATGTATAATTTTTAACTTCAGTATTTATTGACTAGTCAAGAAATTATATGCTAGTGACATCCAGATATATAGACTGCTACACTTACCGTAAGCCTTCCCAGCTAATACTAGGCTAAAACATGAAGATACTCCATATGTTAGAATCACAGAACACTATGGAAGTGTTTATTTAATGAGTTTTTAAAAACAAATATATAGAAAGCAAAAGAAACTATTGAAGATTAGTCATATTGGGAAAAGTTTTTGAAATATATATTAAATATATATATACACATATGAATATTTACACGTGTGTGTAAATACATGTCTATGTATACAGACACATGTATACACATATGAGTCCTTTGAGTGAGCCAGAAAGGTTATCAGATATACAGAAGAGATTATTAGTGAACTGGAATATACATTTTTTTAAAACTGAAAAATGAAGCAGAGACACAAAATAACAGAAAATATGAAGAATTTCAAGCTCTCCCATGATGAGGAAGAAGCAAAATGAGGTAAAAGAATACTGAACCACTGAAAATTATATAGTTTAGTAATGTCATATTTTAAAATATTGGCATAAATTATCTCACATGTTAGTCACTATGCAGGAGGCACTCATTTAAATGCCTTGCACCATTTAACAAATGTTTTCAAGTATGACTTTAGACAAATGGAATTTTATATAGTTAATATTCTTCAGTTGATTGCAGTCAGTATTCCTGTAGATGCTAAGGTGGCCAACAGATTATGTTCTTTGGAGTATGATTCCATTGAAGCTAAAAAAAAAAATCATGACAAATGTGTTTATGTACACAAATATGTAAATAAACATACACATAATACACCTAGATACATAAATGTACACACAGTTCAGTGAGCTGGTGTATACTATGAAACATTTGTTGAAACAGCATCAGGAGATTAGAAAGTTATAAGAGGAAATTTTACTTTTTATTGTCAATGTGTACATCATCATTAGAATTTTTTTCCTTTAAAATCCATGAGTAATTTGAATAATTACAAAAAATAAAAGCAATAAAAGAATAGTAGGGAAGAACTAGACCTGAAAATGGGGGAGGATTCTGTATATTATGAGACGAGGTGAAGTTATCAAGCAAACATCATGAAACCCAACACCTCAAGCCCTTACCAGACAGTTCTCGCAACTCCCTAATGCCAAGTATGTGCTCAAATACAGTTTAGCCACCTGTTTAGGACAAGAGAAAGCTGTGTACTCTTTCCATTTTCCTAGGCTTTATTCCTAGGTTTTATGCCTAGATCAGCTCAGATACAAGGCTGAGTCCTTTGAGTGACCTTGCTTTGGTCTCCTGAAAAGCTGTGTCCACTGAGTTTGCTTGGTCTGTTCCCATAGGAGTCTCTGAAGAACCCTGTAATAAACAGCAGTCTGCCAGGCGTGGTAGCTAACGCCTGAAATCCCAACACTTTGGGAGGCCGAGGCAGGAGGATTACTTGAGTCCAGGAGTTTATGACCAGCCTGGGCAACACAGGGGGACCTCATTTCTACAAAAAATCAAAAAAGTTAGTCGGGTATAGTGGTACACACCAGCAGTCACAGCTACTTGGGAGGCTGAGGTGGGAGGATTACCTGAGCCCAGGAGGTTGAGGCTGTGGTGAACTGTGATCACACCACTGCACTCCAGCCTGAGCAGCAGAGTGAGACTCTGACTCAAAACAAAACAAAACAAAACAGCAGGAAGAATTCTTCTGCTTTAATCAGAAGGCTAGTTCAAAACATGGTTTACCATATCAACTCTGGGAAGAATATCACATTTGTCTTGAGATATAACCACCATGAAATGACATTCCCTGAGGAACCTGTCTGCTTTCCCCTCATAGTCACTACATATCATCTAACTCAGCATGATTCTCTTGTGCTAGCTGTCAGAGATATCAGATGCAAGCTAACAGCTAATGTAATGGAAAGGATTCTCTAGTTATTATGTTCCAGTCATTTAGTAGGAATCATATATCCCTGATCCTACTTGCTATGTCATTTGAGTTAGATTCAAATTTTATTTCTCTCTAAACTCTGAAGTGATTATGTATGGGCTTCTACAAATCCACTAGGGAATAAAGGATAGAAGAAAACAGACAAACATCACCTGAACACTGATCATTTTCTTCTGTTGTGGGGAATGACCAATAACTGGAATACTCTGTCTCTGTGTCTTCTGAATATGTACTAAATTTTTAGTCAGAAATCTCATCAGTCAAAGGTATCCCCAGAAATGACATCCAGGTCCTGAAACCTTTTTTTTTTACTTCTTGTCTCTTCCCAGGGTAGCCAGGACCTGTGGGCTGGAGAGTAAAACAACTTTCAGTGGAAATACAAATACTCTTGCTGTATATTCATCTTAACACAGATCCTGAATTACTTCTGGTTCTTTAATTGGTTCCTTCCAGCTCAATGAAAGAGAAAACACTCAATGTGTGGAAGGAATGCCTTTCTTCTGTCACACATGAGGTGAAGGGGAGGTGGCCAAGGAAAATCAGTATAGCACCGTTCCTCAGCGGCAGGCAATTAGAGCAATTTTAGAAATGAGGCCATATGGATGGTGAGAAGCTAATATTTTTCCTTTAAACTATCCTGACCTCATACTTCTTTAAAAGTCTTTATATATGCTTTTAAAGTATAGGTTGGCCATGGTGCTAATACCTATAATCCCGGCACTGAGAGGCTGAGGCAGGAGTATTGCTTGAGTCTAAGAGTTTGCTATGGGCAACACAGCAAGACCGCGTCTCTAAATAAATATATAATAAAGTGTATACACACACACACACACACACACACACACTCTTAATTCAATATGAAGAACAATGAACACACCGAGAAGAACAGAGAGAAGGAATATGAGGTAAAAATACAAATTTAAAAAGCAATTCAAAAATATGAATACTAGGAAAAACAGCAACCTTTATAATACTCACAAGGAAACATCCATAAAAAATATGCAGTACATTTGCAAAAGGAAGGATAAAAAACAGATTCACACTGGGTGTGGTGGCTCAAGTCTATAATCCCAGCACTTTGGGAGCCTGAGGCGAGACGATTGCCTGAGTCCAGGGGTTTGAGACCAGCCTGGGCAACTTGGCAAGACCTCATCTCTACAATAGATAAATTGAAAATTAGCCGGGCGTGGTGGCATGTGCCTGTAGTTCTGGCTACTTGGAAGGCTGAGGCGGAAGGACTGCCTGAGCCCAGCAGGTCGAGGCTGTGGTGGCCGTGAGCGTGCCACTGCCCTGCAGCCTGGGGGACAGAGTGAGGCTCTGATTAAAAAAAAAAAGATGACAAGACCAGAGTCAGCCTAGAGGCTCCCAAGGCACATCTGGCCTATTGCTTATTCTTATACCACCTATGAGCTAAGAATGATTTTATGCTGTAAATGCCTGGGGACACTTTGGGAGAACAAAGTTGGAGAATGGCTTGAGGCCAGGAGTTCCAGATCAGCCTGGGTAACACAGTGAGACCTTGTCTCTTAGAAAATAATAAACAATGCTGGGCACAGTGTCTCACCCTGGTCATCCCAGCACTTTGGGAGGTGGAGGCGAGAGGATTGCCTGAGCCCATGGGTTCGAGACCTGTCTGAACAACATGGCAAGACCTCATCTCTACAATAAATCAAAAAATTAGCCGGGCATGGTGGCACGCGCCTGTGGTTCCAGCAACTTGAAAGGTTGAGGCAGTAGGATCGCCTGAGCCCAGCAGGGTGAGGCTGCGGTGGCCATGAGCGTGCTCCTGCACTCCCACCTGGGCGACAAAGGGAGACTCCGACTCAAAAACAACCACAACAACAAAAACCCAGATTCTTTAAAAGAAGAGCTTATTAGTTTTAGGCATGCTGAATCATTCATCCCTCCCCAAACTTTCACTTCTGTGGGCTCAAGAGGATGGGCTGGCTGTTGTGTGGAGCCAGAGGATTAGAAAGTTCGTCGTGGAGGAGTGACTCTGACCTGAAGCTTTTAATTATAAGCGTTCAAGTCTGTTGCAGCAGCCCAACACACACACACACACACACAGCCCAGCCAGGGCTCCCCCACGTCAGCTTTCACTCGTTTCCACACATAAGACCTTCCCCCCACCCGATGCACGCGAAAACCTGGAGCAGACTCCACACACCCTTCGTGGTTCCTGGGTCTCAGAGCCCCCATCCATCCAGAATCCCACCCAGAAGCCGAATTTGCCACCCGCCAGTTCCCACCACTGGATCCCGCAGGCAGAGGGACTCGCGAAGGCCTCCGACCCCCGACCTCAGGACTCTCGGTGGCCGGCCTGGACTCCCACCCGCCCGCCAGAGCCTCGCGGCCGACCCCCAAAGCCACCCCATCACAGACTCTCCCGCCGAGGACCCCTCCGCGCTCCACTCCAAAAAGCCCACCCGCCCCGTGCGAGCAACGACCCTACTGGACGCTCTCCTCGGAAGCCCCCCACCCCGCCCTCTTACGCGGACTCACCCACACACTGATCTCACTCCCTCTCGAACCCGCAGAGACCCGTAAGAGCCGAACTCACTTCGCTAAACTTCTCCCACTTCGCGTAGCCTCGCCCGGACGCCCATCCTGAAAAGCCCCACGGAGGGTCCGCCGCGCTTCCGTGTAGAGCGCAGCGCGGGCTTCCGGCGTTTCCTCGGTGGCGTTACGTCCGCGCCGACACCTCCCGGGCGCCCGAGAGGCGGCCATTTTTGGACGCCTGACGTACGGACGGCCCTGTCCAGGCGACTGTTCTCGGGCTAGATGGTGATGGAGAGACTGTCAGGGGCTGGAGTTAGCGCAAGGGAAAAAAACACGACGTGGCGGTGAAGTTCTTTGAGCGGCCGGGGGAAGAGGTGGAAATAAGTTGGTTGCCTTCTCCTTGCGGGGACAACGAACAGCGCAAACTTCAAAGCCCGGAGGCCATCGCCACCCCAGAGGTGCGGCGTACGGTCCTAGCGGACGTTACGGCTGTGACATCTCAGTTCAGTGGGAAGGGAAAATAACCTCTGGGCTCCTCAATCGCTATTCTGAATGGGAAGCGTTTTGGAGGCCGTATAAAAACGCGCGCAAGGCGGACAATAAAGTGATTCGCGGGCACTCATACGGTGTTTGCACACTTAGGAAAGAGCCCCCTGGGCGCGGCCATCTTAGCGGAAGCTCAGTGTCCGTACAGCGGGGCGTGGGGGCGGGAAACACTGGGTAGTTCGGCGTAGAAGGGACAGAACTTGAGAAGGAAAAGAAGGTCTGGAAATGTGAGATGGGATGGGAGAGCCCGGATCACAAAGTGAGCAGGAAAAGTGGGGCTTATGAACATCTTTCCAGCCTCATCCCAACCATGCCCTTTACCCTGTCGGGGCTCCAAACAGGCATCCTAGGCACCCTACATGTTATGAAAGGAATGATAAGTATTTTATCTGACTCCTTTCACACCTCGTACTTGATGTGATATTCATCCGTTTTTACGTGTTCATAGTTTGCTCCATTTGTTGCTTAGTATCCTGTTGTAGGGGTACGGTTAAATCCCTCCATAGGGGACCTTCAAGTTGCGAACTTTCAAGAATGTGAGCGAATGTGCATTGGCATGTCCAGTTACATAAGTGAGTTCAGATGTGTGGCATACATTGTCATGTGCATGCATCCTCTACAAGTGGTTATGCTTTTATGTATTTTACTGTTCTGTACAGAATAGAGTAGTGCAATATATTTCAAACCCAGGATGTCCATAAACTAATGTAAAAGCAACGGTGATGTGGCTGGTACTGTCTATTCCATTGTGTTAGTTGAGTAACTAGGCTGACTTTGGTGGACCTCAAACAAATTGGACTCATGAACACACTGTCACAATGTATGTAGGGGACTTAACCATTCCAGATTGTATAATAGTTCACCAGTTGGTTTTTTCTGGTAATTTGGACTTTGCAAATAGAACTACTTTGAATATTCATGTCCAAAAATGTAAATCAAGTTACCATTACCTCAAAGAACTGCATTTTCCACAGTCCTGTGGGGTCTACACCGCCTCACCAAGAAGTCTTTGCCATTTGCATTTCTATCCCTGCCCATCTCATGTTCTCCTGCTTCTTCCCCCTAATCTGTCTCTGTAGGCTCATTCATCCTGAGGAATCAGAGATCTTGAGAACACAGGCTGTGGCACACTGATCCCAGGGTTATCTACCATCTTAGGCCATTATCCTTCTCAAAATGTACCTAATATAGTCGTGTAACCTCAAATCAAAGCTGAAGTCAGTCTCATCTTTAATTCCAACCATTTTTCACTTCCTCCATCCTTACTACAGGGGTCCAGTGTCTCAACTGAGATATTGGAATAGTTCCTGCTTGCACCATTGGTCATGCAATACTATTTGGCAAGTATAAACCTACAGTAAGAATGTGCAATTATGATGGTGCAACAATTACATCTCAGAAATACTTAGATAATCTACATAGGCACAAATCGATTTGATCAGTGATCTACATTTCATTGTGAATTTAGGAGATGGGATGGGATTAGGGCAAGTTCAGATTCACAAAGCTCACTTGTGGTTGGCAGTGTGGACTTAATTGGTTGCTCTAGAAGGAAAACTAAGTGGTTTCTAGCCAGGGCCTCAAAACTAGGTCTAGATTGCCTTAAACCAAACAAACAAACAAACAAAACCTATATTACACTCCTGCTATCCAATCTAGCAGATTCCAACCCTGTAAGGCCAACTCAGTCTCTCTTTTTTTTTTTTTTTAATTTTTAACTTCAAAAATGGGTACAATTCAGGGTTAGGTATACAAATGTTCATTATGCAGGTACCCTTGTTGATGAGGTGTGCCCTCCCCCCACAGTTTCTCACTATTGCCAATCCCAACCTCACCCTTCCCTGGCAGTTTCCTACTACTGCCAATCCCTTTCTTATAGTATTACGATAAATGTTCAAGGTCTGCTTATGAGTGAGAACATGCGATACTCAGTTCTTTGTTTCTGTGATCAGTCTCTGTTTCACCTTCTTTTTCTCATCATATAAAATGTATTCTCTGGGAAACTATGCATTCCAAACATAACCCAGCTTTATCTGGGCCTAGTTTCACCTCCTGAAGATCTTGCTTTTACCACATAACTTCCACAACCTCAAAATGCTGAAGATATCCCCCAAATTTGGGCTTATTTCTAGGGGTTTACACTATCAGGATCTTTATATTCAATTCAGCCTTCCCCATAAAATTAGACTTTGCCTTATATGTGCACAGATGTAAAACTCAAGTCCCCTCAAACATTCCCAAAAGGTTAGGTGTAGTTCCTGCTACTCAGGAGGCTGATGTGGGAGGATCACTTGAGTCCAGGATTACTGAGCTGTAGTGCATTATGTTGATCAGGCGTCCACACTAAGTTTGACATCAATTTTGTGACCTCCTGAGAGCGAGGTATCACCAAGTTGGTCCCTCCTTAAGGAGGGGTGAACTGGCCTAGGTTGGAAACAGAGAAGGTCAAAACTCCTGTGGTGACCAGTAGTAGAATCACGCCTGTGAATAGCCACTGCACTCCAACCTGGGCAACATACTGAGGCCCTGTTTCAAAAATAAATAAATATTTTTAAAAATTCCCCAAAGAATCCACTAACATAAGAAAACATCAGCGACCCACTTTGCCTTTCTTGAAGATATTGTAAGGGTGATGCCCAGGGACAGAGATAACAGGGCACTCTAGGGCAAACAGTGCAATATCCTCTTATAATAATTGTTTTTTCTCTAAAGTTCTTCTAGAATGCTCTGCTTGTGAGCCCTTACATACTCGTGGTACAACAGGCAATATGAACATCCCTCTTTCCTTGCCATCAGCCCATTTCTAATTGGGATAGTGTAAAGAGGTCCAGGCAGATGCTACATATGCAGTGACTTTGTGTCACACCTGAGAAATTTTGAGCATAGGAAGACCCAATCTTACAAAGGGAATGGCTAGCAAACCTGTTACATTCTTTGCCCCAGAGGGAAACAGGAAGCAGGGCTGTCCACTGACCCAGAGGGTAATACTCTATCTTCTGAGACTCTTTTTGCACACACACACACACACACACACACACACACACACACGCAAAGACAGTCCAGAACAAAAATTGCCTATGCATCTATTCATGAGATATAAATATATGTGAGATACCCATGGAGAATTATCTTCCAACATATGCCATGCTGCATCCTGCATGGCTGAGTGGTAAAGGATCCTGAAAGAGGAATGACACAGGATAACACAATTCACAAAATACTTTTTAGAGCTAGAAAGTGGGGAAACCAGGGGGCACTTTGCCTCACAGGATAAAGGCCCCGAGTTTCTTACCCATCAGACTTTTATTAGTATAAAATGACATAGTTAAGTAAGCCTTCAAAGGCAAAGTACAGACAGTGCAAAGAAAACTCCCAGTTTTGATCTTAAAAAGATTTTATGATAAAGCATGACTGTATCATATAGTGTAGTTGCTTGCAAGACAATGTATACCTTTTAATCTAACCCAGCACAAGAGATACTGCACTTTTAGAACTTGCCTCAGCAAGTTGGCTTTGCCATTATAGGCATTCTTGGCTAGTTGTGACTTTGCACGCACACCAAGTATGTTTTCAGCAAAGTTCAAGCAAGACAGTGTTCTCCAACATCTCCCCCTTTTTAATTTAATTGTTGCATAAGGGAAGCCATAAAATTTTTGGTTGAAGAGCCTTCATTTGATTTCTGATGGTTAATCCGATTCTGCAGACTGCACAGAAAAGAAAAGGCACAGTCACAGCCACCATATAAGAAGCAACAAGAATAATATTTTGATTTTTGTACCATGTTCATGGATTAAAAGCTTGAAATCCAGTTACTATACTTTCAGTGGTTTAGTCATTAAAAGTATCTAATTGCATAGAGCTCAGTTGCATATCATTTTGTAAAATAAGGATATCTAAAGTTACATTATGTTGTCCCCATGCTTCTAAGACATGAACCTTAATCTCATAATCATAGTCGCTACTGTTATACTTCAGGGGGGTAATACAGTAAATAGTTACACTATAATGACAAGGAAGTTCCATTTGGGTATGGATGTTCACTAATTCTTTACCCAGTCAAAACACGGCAGCTTTCAGACTATTTAATTCACTTGAAAAGTCAAATCTATAGGATGTTGAACATGCCACAAATGAGAAGAGTTCTGAACAAGATTATTTATAAAAGTATGAGTTTGAACTTCTTAGGACAAGGACACAGCTGACATGACCACAGATGTAATTATTCCATAATAGTGAAAATAACACCAATAATTAAACCTATTGCCCATTTTCTTCTGTGCAACACTTTTTGAAATATAAAGTGTAGAATCTGCAAATATGTGTTTGTTCTCATTGTTCAGTAAGATTTACAGGTATCCATACTGCAGTAGGCTGATACATAAGCATAATTGATTGATTTTTGTCGTCCTGATTAATACAATGATGTAAATAACAATTTACACATTCAGTATGATATAGCTGGGTAGCGGGATTGAGCTGGATATGAATATTTTTACCAACCATAAGTACAAAGGGAGAAAATATCTAAGCTTGGACCCAACTGGTTCTGTTATGAACAACACTCATTGTAGTACCATACTTATTAGTACGAGTATAACTTACTCTCCAAAAGGTCAGTTTTTGTAGGGCAGCCCCAATGTCCATTGAGTATTCTGTAGTGGCCCATGCTTATGTTTTAATTGGGGTCTGGCCTGTCCCCCAGTTTATTGGTTTGGCCTCTCGAGTTCCCCTTATTGGCATCCTAGGGTAGGCAACCTGGGCTTTCCATACTCCATTGGCTCCCAGGGTCATCTGCTGAAAGTCACACATCAGCTGGTCTCCCTCCATGCCACTGTTTTACACACCTACCAGGAATGCAGTTTTACACACCTACCAGGTGCAGCTGCAGTTTCTGGAAAGACACAAGTAAGTCCTCTACCCCGGGCTATTAAGGGATCAGGGCTTTTCCATTTACCCTCTTCTGGTGTCTTTCAGTACACCAGTGGAGAGTTACCAGGTGATCACTGGCCATAATGACGCTCCATTGGAGTCATCCCCTAATCATTGCATGTGAAAAAATGTAAAGTAAGTAAGGCTTGTTTGAGAAGTCTAGAGGGAGAGGAGAAGGCTCCTGTTCCCCCTTTTTTGTTGTTGTTGTTGTTGTTGTTTTGGTTTTTTGTTTGTTTGTTTTTGAGTTGGAGTCTCACTCTGTTGCCCAGACTGGAGTGCAGTGGCCGCTCCTGGCCACCGCAGCCTCGACCTGCTGGGCTCCGGCGATCCTTCCACCTCAGCCTTCCGAATAGCTGGAATTACAGGCACGCACTACCATGCCCAGCTGATTTTTTGATTTATTGTAGAGATGAGGCCTCACCAAGTTGCCCAGGTGGGTCTCGAACCGTGGGCTCAGGCAATCCACTCACCTCAGCCTCCCAAAGCGCAGGATTAC
>CAUYQG010059599.1:0-11848 GCA_963574415.1 Tarsius wallacei | reverse complement strand
CCTAAAATGGTTTATATTGAAATATATTTTAGTATTGCTTTCATGTCATCCCAGAGATTTTGGCAAGATGTTTCTTCGTTTTCATTTGTTTATAGGAATCTTTTAATTTCTGTTTTGATATCAGGAGTTGTTCAACCTTGTGCCGTTTAGTATCCATGTCTTTGTGGGTTTTGGGGGAACTTTGTTGGTGCTGATATTTATTTTTATTCCACTGTGGTCTGAGAAGGTGCATGATAGAATTTCAATCTTAGGGAATATGTTTATAATTTGTTTTATTGTTGAGGATGTGGTTGATCTTAGAGTACATTCCAGGTGATGATGAGTAGAATGTATATTCCATGGTTGTTGGATGGAGTGTTCTGTAGATATCAATTAAGACCATTTGGTCAAATGTCACGTTGAGGTTCCAGATCTCTGTGTTGACTTTTTGTCTTGATGATCTGTCTAGGATTGTGAGTGGGGTGTTTAAGTTCCAAGCTATGGTAGTGTTAAAATCCATCCATATCTTTTTTTAGTTTACCTAGAAGTTACTCTATGAAAGTTGGTGTTCCTATGTTGGGTGCATTTATATTTAGGATGGATATTTCTTGTTGATGGACTGAATCTTTTATCATTGGGTAGTGACCTTCTATATCTTTTTTAAAGTTTTGATAGCTTAAATGGTAATTTTTCTGATTTTAAGATTGTGACTCTTGCTTTCTTTTGTGTTCACCTGAAATTTTGTTTCCCGTCCTCTTACTATGAGTTTGTGTGTGTCCTTTCTGGTGAGATAAGTCTCTTGGAGACAATATATTATAACTTCATGATTTGCCATTCTATGTCTTTTCAGTGTGTTTATTCCATTCACATTCAGACTAATTATTGAGATGTGAGAGTTTATCCCTGCCATGAGGTCCTTATACAGTTTGTTGTTGTTCCTGCTGCTTGTTTGTTTATTTGTTTGTTGTCTTTCCTTTTTGAGTTGATTCATGTGTGTTTTCAATCTTTTTTTTTTTTTTTGCATTCTTTTGAAGGGCATTGTCGTTCTTTTTTTCCTTTCTTCTGTGTTTAATACTTTCTTAAGTGTTTCTTATAGAGATGGTCTGGAGGCAATGTAAATTCGTAGGGATTGAATGTCTGGGAAGGATTTAATTCTCCATCATTGATGAAACTTAGCTTAGCAGGAAAAATAATTCTTGGTTGAAATTGTTTATCTTTGAGAACTTTGAAGATTTGACTCCAAGCTCTTCTAGTCTGAAGTGTTTCTGTAGGTATTTCTGTTGCTATTCTAATTGGTCTTCACCGGTAGGTAGACTGACTTTTCTCTCTTGCTGCCTTTAGGATTTTTTCTTTTATAATTACTTTGTGTAGGCAAATTACTATGTTTCTGGGAGTTGGTCTTCTCACTTGTCTTGTAGGGGTTCTCTGAATCTCTTGTGTTTGAATGGTCACATCACTGATGAGATGAGGAAAGTTTTCTTGCATAATTTTATGGAATGTTTGTTCCAGGGTGGTCTCTGTCTCTCTATGTGCCTCAGGAATTCCTATTAATCTTTTGTTCAGCCTCTTGATATAATCACTCATCTCTTGGAGGCTTTGTTCTATCTTTTAAAGCTTTTATTCCATGTTTTTAACAGTTTGGGTTAGTTCCATATTTTGGTCCTCAAACTCTGAGATTCTTTCTTTTGATTGGGTAATTCTGCTTTCCATGCTTCTCAGTTTGTTGTGTATTTCATTTACTGTATTCTTTATTGCTGTTATCTCAGGTATCAACTCCTTCATTCTTTCTTCTCATTTCTATTTATTCTCTCTATTAATATCTCCTCTCATTTCTATTTATTCTCTCTATTAATATCTTGATATCTGGCTTTGTGGTTAGAGACCAGTCATTCTGGGGGCTCTACATTGTTTGAGTTCCACATTCTATATTCTTGGTGGCTGACCTCCCAGGAGTCTGTGTTAGATTCATATTCTTCTTTTGGTTTTGCTTTATTTGTGTAGGTTTTTCTCCCCCCTCCCCTTTTTTAACCTCTTCTTTAATTCTATTTTCCAGTGATGGGGGGAAAGCTTTTATTTCTGTTTGTTCAATGTCCTGTTCTTCCTTATGTAGATCCTTTAGTTTTGTTCAATTCTGAAGCTGGACTAGGGTGGGAGCTTGTGCTTTTTGCAGTTTTGAGATTTAATTGAGTGGGTAGCTATGATTCAGAAGCTATCTGCAGATCCTAGTATCTGCTGACAGGTGTGTGGGTCCCCTGGAACCCACTTCCCACTGCCTTACTATCTGTCCATGCAGTGGGAGTATCTGTTTGTTCCCTCTGCAAGTAAAATGTGATAAGAAAAGGTAAACTAATGGAAAAATGAAAGAGTAGGATGAAAGGGAAGTTGAGAGAGAAAAGAAGAAGAGGGAAATCCAATATCAATTAATGAATAAATAGAGGGACAAACAAAGACAGAAAAAACCCCAAAAAGACAAAAACATACAGGCAATCATACAAAGAAACAAACACCCCCCCCCCCCATTAGGGTACTCTTCCTCAAAAATACCCATACCTAAACAGAGAATCTTAAAAATAATAATAATAAAATAACAGAAACAAAGCAAGTACTAAATCAGAAATAGAAACAGAAAAGAAGAGAGAAGAAAAAAAGCTAAAACTAAAATAAAAAACAAACAAGAAAAAACACTCATCCTCTGGCAGTTTCTGTGAGTCCAGTTTCCTCTCAGGCCTTTGCCTTAGGGAGTGGCTCTGGTCTCCAGCCTGTCCCCTTTGCTCTTAGTACAGACGGATAGGGTTGCTCTCAGTGTGGGGCTCTGATGCCCCACAGACGACTGTGGGAGGAGGATGGATCAGATCCGGACTAACCCTACCTGCTGTTGCTGCTGTCACGTCTCCCACTCAGATCTGACGTGTCTGTGCCAGTTCCAGCATCAGGGAGGGGCATCTATCTCTCCGAATCTGGTGAGATAATAGCCTCTGGGTCCCAAGATGGAGGCTGGGCAGAGCTGGGCGGAGCAAAGCAAGTATCTGCCCAGTCGGGGACTGAGAAGATGGCACCCATCTGGCATTCCATCACTGGTGTTGTAGCTTTATTCCAGATTCCCACTACTTGCCTTCTCATGCCAGATCTGCTACTGCAGGTGATGGTGTGGGACAGGTGCCAGTGCTGAAGGGCCGCTGTCCTCTGCTTCCTCCTCCCATAAAGAAGAACAAACATATGGACTACGCAGCAACTTAGATGCATTTAGACTCGATCATACTCAGTGATCTATCACAAAAAGAAAGGACAGAGTACCATATGTTCTCACTCATAAGCGTTCCTTGAAAAACTATCATAATACTATAAGAAAGTGTTTGGCAGTAGTGGGAAACTGTCAGGGGAGGGGGTGGGATTGGCAGTTTAGGGAAACTGCTAGAGGAAGGAGGGGCATACCTCATCAACAAGGATGCCTGCATAATCAACATCTGTATACCTAACCCTGAATTGTACCCCACATCTTTATAATTAAAAAAAAGAGAGAGCCCAGAGAATGGCAGATAATCCTGCACACTGGGTCTCCAATCATATGGATAGGGATGTTTGAAGTCATCTGCTAAGGAGAGTCCCGGATGCATGAACCTGGATCTTCCCTCAGACGGACGTTCATTCACCCACCAGCACACACTCACTCACACAGAGAGTCTTTATGGACACTTGCTTTTGCGGAGACTCTCACAGTTCAACCTGTTCCATTGCCATCTTGCTCGGAAGCATCTAATTCAATTATTTATTCAACAAACAATTGCCACATGCCTACTCTGCTTCTAGGGGAGACAAACAATAAGTTAAAAAATGTCTGATAAAATAATAATGAATAAAGATTAGTAATGACAAAGAAATTTTCAACAAAATTATAAGATAAAGATGACTAATGCCAGCGATTATTTTAAATTGTCTATATGAGGCTTATTTTGAAGCTAGGAAGGGATTTATTCTGCAATTTTTTTATTGTTTAAATAATACAATCTCATTTTAGAAAGTCTACAAAATCCAGAAGCCTTTTACACTTGCCTTCTGTGGCTATGTATACCAATACAATATTTACTTAATCATTCTATCATTAATAAGTCAAAGGTCACATGCATTTTTTAGAAAGACCTTTTACAACTAAACTTTCTTGTGTAATGATAAAATGTTTGTGTGAAAATGAATGGACACATACCAAACACCTGTTAAATATTCTTATTAGTTTATGATCAAATTTTAAGCTAAAGATCTAATGACAAATTATTAGTGGAATCAAATTATACTCATAGTAAATTAGTCCTTTGGACAGAGCTGATTAGTCTTTAATAGGCCATGTAGTACTTAGTGGTGGATGGCTATCAGGTTTGGGTATACTAACCACATTTACTTATATTTTTTCTTTGCTCATTGAATTGACCAAGTTATTGAAAAGGCAGGACTCACATGGTCTCACTTAAGAATAATCAAGCTTCCTGTGTTTTCAAAGTTGATCCAGTTCAGAGTTCTCAGTACTCTATTGTCAAGATTCATTATCTTTTTAACTCTTTTTTCCTTAGTAGTTTGTTAAAGCTTGTTAAAGTTGTAATGTTGGCAAGGCTTTATTAAAGCTTGAGTTATCAAGCCAGCCATCTTAAATTGAATCTTAAAATCAGGAGAGGATTAGTTTAAGTGTTGGATTGGGTCTGTGGGGAGAAGAAGCCATGAGAAAGAACTGGAATTTCTCAATATCTGCACATTTTATAGGAGAGAGAGTTGTTTTAGGGTTTGACTGTACCACATTTCCTTGGAGGGTCTTAAAATACTAATTCTAGCATGACTTGCTTGGATACCAAGGGAACAAACTCTATAAAAGTTAAAGTCAACAATAATTTCTCAGAAGCAAAAAGGATTTTCAAGTGAGATGATAAAGTTTTTTTCCTATTGACCATTTTTGGAGATTAATTTCAGGAACTGCTTGTGCCCTTTAACAAATAATTCTAAAAGAAAAAGTTTAAACAATTAGCCAACAAGAAAATCATCTATAAAACTTTAAAATGTCAAAGAATGCTCAAATGTCAAAGCCTTTCAACAATAAAAGCAGTGCAGTACCTATGGCAACAGTTTACCCAGATGTCTCTCATACTTGTACAGTCACGTGCCACATAACAGTGTTTCGGTCAACAACGGACTGCATATATCATGGTGATCTATACGATTACAATGGAGCTGAAAAATCTGTATTGCCTAGTGATGTTGCAGCCATTCCAACATCCTAGCACAATGCATACTCCCATGTCTGTGGTGATGTTAGTGTAAAAAAACCTACTGCACTGTCAGTCATATGAAAATCTAGCACAAACTAGTATGGACGATACATAATGATTGATATTGATAATAAATGGCTATGCTACTGGTTTAAGTATTTGCCATACTATAGTTTTTATTGTTAAAGTATACTCCTCCTTATAACAATAGTTAGCTGTAAAACAGCCTCAGGCAGGTCTTTTAGGAGATATTCCAGAAGAAGGCATTGTTATCATAGAAGATGATAATTCTATGCATGTTATTGAATAATGAGTGTGTTTTTGTCTTAGTTTTTAATAAAAAAGCTTACAAAGCAAAAAAAAGATAGAAAAATGCTTATAGAATAAGACTGTAAACAAAAAATGTTTTGTACAGCTGTAAAATATTTTTTGAATGTTTCTACAAAAGTATCAAAAATGTTAAAAGTTTATAAACTCAAAAGTTACAGTAAGCTAATGTTAATTTATAGAAATTTTCTTTTACATTTTATTTTCTATCTCTATAGATGTGGGGTACAAGTAAGAATTAACTACCCAAGCAGGCTGAATGCAGGTGAAGTTTGAGCCTCCAACTGACTCTCAGGTCCCCTGGTTTGGGACCAGGATGCTTTGTGTTGTTACATGTCCTTCTTCTTCCCTTCCTCTGACGGTGCCCAGAGACTGCTGGTTCTGCCTTTGTACTATTGCGATTAATGTCCGGGTCCCACCATGAGTGAGAACGTGCAGTATTCAGTTCCTTGTTTCTGTGATAGATCACTCAGTATGATGGTCTCCAGCTCCATCCAATTTGCTGTGAAGTCCATGATTTTGCTCTTCTTTATGACTGTGTAATACTCTATCGTGTATATGTACCACATTTTCTTTATCTAGACCACTTTCGGTGGGCAGTATGGTTGATTCCATACTTTGGCTATTGTGAATAGTGCAGCTATAAACATGCATGTGCGGGTGGTTGAACAATTTATGTTTTTACAGATATATTCCCAGGAGAGGGACTGCTGGATCATATAGATGGTCAATTTTGAGTTATTTTAGGAATTGCTTTCTATAGAGGTTGAACTAGTTTGCCCACCCACTCAACAGTGTAGGAGCATTCCTTTTTCTCTGCACCCGTGCCAGCGTTATTTTTTGATTTATTAATGATGGTCATCCTTATTGGAGTTAAGTGGTATCTCATTGTAGTTTTGATTTTCATTTCTCTGATAATTAGTGAGGCTGAGCACTTTTTTTTTTTTTTTGAGTTGGAGTCTCACTCTGTCACCCAGACTGGAGTGCAGTGGCATGCTACCAGCCATCGCAGCCTGGACATGCTGGGCTCAGGCGATCCTCTGGCCTCAACCTTCCAAGTAGCTGGAATTACAGGGGCGTGCTACCGCACCCAGCTAATTTTTTAGCTATTGTAGAGATGAGGTCTCTTCAAGTTGCCTGGGCGGGTCTCAGACCTGGGGGCTCAGGCAATCCACTCGCCGTGGCCTCCCAAAGTGCTGGGATTACAGGCTGAGTCACCGAACCCGGAGGAGGATGAGAATTTTTTAAATGTATCTGCTGACTGCTTATATATCTTCTTTTGAAAAGTATCTATTGATGTCTTTTGCCCATTTTTAAAATAGGGTTGTTTGTTTCTTTTTTCTTTCAGCTCATTTGAATTCCTTATGATACTGGATGTTAGACCTTTGTCAGATACAAAATTAGCAATTTTTTTCCCATTCTGTGGGTTGTCTCTTTACTCTCTTGATGGATGGTTTATTGTGCTGTGAAAAAGGTTTTCAGTATGATGAGATCCCACTTGTCTATGTTAGCTTTAATGGCATTCACTTTTGGGGACTTGGTCAAGAATTCATTGCCTACCTTCATGTGCATAAGGGTGTTTACTATGTTTTCTTCTAGGATTCCTAACTGTGAGGTTTTGCATTTAGGCCTTTGATCCATTTCAAAGTTGATTTTTTTTAATGGTGGTAGGTAGGAGTCCAGTTTCATTGCTCTGCATGTGGTTAGCCAGTTTTCCCAGCACCATTTGCTAAATGTGATCTCTTTACCCCAGTGATAGTTAGTGGTGGCTTTGTCAAAGATGAGTTGGTTGACAAATTGTGTTTTTGCTTCTAATATCTCTGTTCTGTTCCATTGGTCTATGTATTTATTTTTGTACCAATACCAGGCTGTTTTAGTTACTGTATCCTTGCAATAAACTTTAAAGTCTGGAAGTGTGATATTGCCTGCTTAATTTTAAAAATAAATTTAGTGTAACCTAAGTGCACAGTGTTTATAAAGTCTACAGTAGTGTACAGTAATGTCCCGGGCCTTCACATTCACTCATTACTCACTGTCACCCAGAGCAAAAAACTCTATTCCTATAACCTCCATTCATGGTAAGTGCCCTATACAGGTGTGCACTTTTTAAACCTTTTATATTACTATGGTACCTTTTCTATGTTTAGACACACACATACCATTTGTTGTGGTTATGTACAGTATTCAGCACAGTAACATGTTGTTCATGTTTGTAGCACAGGAGCCTAGGTATAGAGCAAATATGCATCTAGGTTTGTGTAAGTGCACTCCATGATGTTTTCATCACAATTAAATTGCCTAAAGATGCATTTTTCAGGACATATTTCCTTTGCCAAGAGACCTGAGACTGTACAAACATAACCTGTAAATATAGCTTTTAGACTTTGCAGTGGTGCTCAGCCCTTGGTCCTTGTGCATTATGACTTGATCTCACGCTTTCTCCTTTCTTGTTTCACCCATTTCTTCCACGTTTTTGAGGGGAAAAGATTGATAAAGTTTCTACCACAGCTTTAAATTGAGAAGTACTCCCCAGGCTTAGGGAATAAACACCACAGATGTGAGTTGGGCAGAGAACAGATATGGCATTACCCACATGGTCTTTTATGGTCACTTGAATCTCAAAGAGATGGCCTGCAAATTATAGGAAGTGGAGCACAAACCAAAGTAGCGTAACCTTTGCTTATTAGTTGAATAGCACCCAAGAATGTTTGAGAATGCTCTTGAATCATGGATGAATTCAAATTAATATACAGATATTGTTACTCTGCTAAGGGACAGTTCTGTTAATACTTAACCTCTCACTTCTTCTGCTTGCTCTATCAAGCATGTATTTTTTGTGTTTCTGTTTTGCCTTAAATCTATTTTGCTCCATAAAAGAATGGAGTCTTCATGACTCCTGATAACTGTTTTAAATTCTTTGTTTAACTCAGGTTAGTCTTATAGCATCCAGAGAAAGTATTTCTCAAAAACACTCTCATTGTGATTCAGAGCCCCGGAACCCCTTAGATTTTAATGATGAGATGCTTCAGTTTAATTCTATTTGTACACAGTCAGTGGAGAGTGAGAACTTTTTTTTTTTTTGAATTGGAGTCTCACTCCATCACTCAGACTGAAGCGCAGTGGCATGTTCACAGTCACCCCAGCGATGACCTGCTGGGCTCTGGCAATCCTTCCACCTCAGCCTTCCAAATAGCCGGAACTATAGCTGCGTGCTACCACGCCTGTCAAATTTTTTAATTAGCCCAGGCTGGTCTCAAATGCATGGGCTTAGGCAATCCTTTCACCTTGGCCTCCCAAAATGCTGGAATTACAGGCTTGAGCCACTGTGCCTGGCCTGAGAGTGAGACATTTTTAAAGCTAATTTCTTCAACACCAGAGTTCTTGCTCATAGTCAGAAATAGAATTGACAGGAGAAATAAATGAGTTACTGGGTTTATAAACTTGCCTTGTGTTTGCATTGACCAGCAATCAGGGTTCTTCACAGATCACTGACCAAGGAAAACAGATTCCTGGACATTGAGTACTAGAATTTTATTTTATATTACTAAGCAATTGATGGCCAGGATTATATGCTTTGTGAAGACTATTAAATATTGTATTTGGATCAAGGTTTGGGTTTAGATGTTAAGCAATTGAATGTATAAATGTACTCTTTGCCAGTTTTGTGGGTAAGAGCTATTGATTATACTCATCATGGTTTGCAAGTTTCTTTGACTTTGAAGGGTTTTCATCAATTAGGCTGCATAAGAATCACGTGGGATACTTGTTAAACTGAAAATTTTCAGGCCCTACGTCCTGAAATCTTCATTTCTTAAACAAATACTGTATAGCTGTATGCACACTTATTACTGGATCTAATAAGCTTGCTGTTTGAGGTCAGTTTTGAATAACAAGTGTCTGTTTTGACTTTCTGTTCCTGTACCTGGCAATTCTGAGGCAGAAATAATCAGAAATTCTCCAGTGCTTAAATCTGAGGGATTCATTTGCTTTTATAAATACATTTTTAAGACTATAAGAAAAATTATAATCATATCAACTGCTTTTAAAATCTTAATTAAGCATTGTAAATTTGAGATTTAGTATTGTTAATTTAAATCAAAGTGTACTGATACATTAATTAGTATGTATTTTTTCCAACTGGGAATTAATGAAACAATTAAGGTATTGCTATAGTTTTTTCTTTGGTTACACTTAGAAACATTGGGCCAACCACTAAGGCTCAGGTTTCTGGAGTGTAGTGAAATTAACATCAGGAACTAGAATTGATCACAACCTGCTATCCAAATTCTGGTTTTATTAATCAATAAATTTTTAATTAATCTATAGTGTAGTGATCTAGAATCTGGAACAATGGAAATGAGATTGGTTTTTTCTTGGCAAGATGGTGTCAGATCCAGTAAGTGTCTCTGCATGGATGAGAACACAAAAAACTCATCTGCATCTCTTTGTGTGTGCAAGTGGGTGAGAAAAATGTCCAACTGAGGGGAGGCATGGGAATTATGTACCCAGGGTCTCCTGCAGAAATGGCTACAATTTTCTGCTTCTCTGAATTTGGCACCTGCTGCACGCAGAAGGATCCACCATCCCCAGGGCTTCTCTCGGGAAAAGGTAGATGAGATCAGCTGGCACCTGGCCCACACTACCTGCAGCAACAGGTCAGGTACGAGCAGCAGAGACCATGGAGAAAGCCCAGGGGGAAAATCTGGAGCTGAGCCATGCCAGAGGAAAAAAAAAACACAGACTGCAGTCATTTTCTCTGACCTGGGACTGGGCATAGACCTATTTTCCCTTACTCAATTCTGAGCAGACTGCATTCTGAACAGCATGCATCCTGAGACCAAGAGGTGATCTCCACACCCCTTTGAAATTGATCATCATTTGCCCAGAGAGGATACACCAAGTGCACCATACTGGAGAGACAGACACCCCACCTCTGCGCAGGACCAAACACAGGCAAATGCGATCAGAGCAGGAGACCTAGCTGCAGACAGTTTGGGAGTTTTTCCCAGGAAAATCTGCTGGAACCAGGAGTGAGGGCTACAGAGGGAACACAGGGAAGGAACCTGAGGCTGACTCCCAAGGAAGCGGTGGGGAAAGCCCACCCTGAGTTTGGATAGGACTCCAGAGCCTTGCCACTAGTTCCTGAAATTCGGAGACTGGTAAATGCTGGGAAGGGAGCAATAATTCCTGGCAGAGAAACTAAGCAGCTCTCTAATGCCTTGGCAGAGAAGCCCTCCAGGGCAGCCTCTGAGGAACAGCAGAACTATGACTTGAGACCAGGTACTGATCTCTGTGCTGCATTGGGTTGCTCTTTGCGACCTCAGAGAACATTGTCCTGTCCTCAGTGCACAAGCCCTGGTGGGTAACAGCAGATGATGCAGAACACCAGACGGTCCACCTTCCACACTGAGTCAGTTGCTGGGTGATATCTGCAGACAGCAGAACTGACTGAGAAGGAGGCTGGTGGCAGTATTAGTTTGTTTGTTTGATCATTTTGTTTGGTTGCTTTGTTTGTTGGTTGGTTTTCTCATTTCTTTCTTTTTTATACTTCTCTTTCTTTGTTCTTTCTGTTTTTGTGTGCGTGTTTTTCTTTCTCTTTTTTTCCTATTTTTCTTTCTTCTTTTCCTTTCTCCTCTTTTCCCTTTCCCCTTTTTCTCTTCTTTCTTTTCCCTCTTATACCCTGTCTTGGACTCAGGGGTCATGCAAGCATACCAACTGTAAGGTCATATTGTGCAGAGATCAAGATTGAGTCCCAGCTGGCCTATCCACCAGATAGCAAACATTACGACCCGGAAATAGTTTCTGAATCCTTGCCGCCCCCCTCATCCCTTAATTAGTACTCAACATTACAAACAGATACCACAACACCCCACCCCTAACCCTACTTCATAATTGAACAAACCCAGAGCCCTAGCTTAAAGAAGAACAAAAGGTAGAGCAAATATCAGAAGTGACAGCTTCTTCATTTTCCACTGAACAATGGAATTAAAGAAAAAGATAGAAGACTGCTACAAATGAGGAAAAACCAACAAAGAACTGCTGGCAACAAGAGTTTCAGTAAAGAGTCAGTGTTAGAAAGAATAGCTACTGGGGTGCAAACAATAGCTATATCTGAGAACAACAGTATCCAGAAGGTACTTATGGAGATCAGAGAATCATTAGATAGGATAAGTAAAAATTAATAAATGCAAGGGCTAAAACTAAATGAAATTGCAACAGAACTTGACAAACTCATGAAAGTGTACTTAGAAATAACATCAACAAAGAACTCAATTCAAGAAATAAATGACAAG
>CAUYQG010059598.1:0-49363 GCA_963574415.1 Tarsius wallacei | reverse complement strand
GGGGTGGCGGCCGGGCGCGCCGGGGCCCCCCCCCCCCCACCCGTGCGCGCGTCTTGTCCCCCACACACCAAAAACAAAAAAACAAAAAAACAAAAGAAAGAAAGTAGATTTCTTAAAGGCAAGCATAGAATCAGGTTTGTTTTTTTTTTATCCAATTTGAAAATCACTCCCTTTTAGAGTATTTAGACCATGTAAATTTAATGTAATTATTGATATAGTGAGTCTAAATGGTCACCTTGCTATTTGTTTTCTATTTGTCCTTTCCATTTTTTCATTTATTTTTATCCTCTTTTCCGCCTCCTTTTGGATTGAGTACTTTTTTAGTATTTTCACCACTATTGACTCCATAATTATAACTCTTTGCTTTACCTTTTTACTGGTTGCTTTAGGGTTTGCAATTTACTTTTTTAACCTACTACACCTTCAAATTATCTTATGCCACTTAATGTACTATGTAAGATTCTTATAATAGTACACTTGAATTTCACCTTCTTATACTTTGTTCTAGTATTGTCACACATTTTTCTTCCACTTATACTCCAAATTCCACAATTTAATGTTATTTTTGTCTTATAAAGTTAATTGTTTTAAAGAGGTTAACAATGAGAAGCAATTTTTTTCTATATTATTTGTTAAGGGTCAGGTATTGTATAAATCTGAATATCCATCTGGTAATATTTTCATCCTGCCCAAATAATTTTTTAACATGTCTTATAGTAAAGATATAATAGAAATAAATTTCATACTGCTTTGTTGGTCTACATTTTTTAATCCTTTCCTTTGAAGAACATTTTCTTTCTTTTTTTTTTTTTTTTTTCTGTCCTAATGCTCTGTTCATTTCTCTTTCTTTTTTGTGTTTCATTTTGGGCAATTTCCATTGTTATGTCTTCAAGATATGTTTTCTCCTTCAAGAGCTAATCTGTATATTTTTTATTTTAGATATATTTTCATTTCTAAAAATTCCATTTGGATCTTATTTTCATATCTTGAATTTTTTTCTTCTCATCCTGTTTATGTTTCTACTGCCTTCTTGAATAGATGAAACATATTTTTTTGTCTGATAGCTTCATCATCTCTCTCATTTAAGGGTCTGTTTTTATTGACTTTTTTTTCCCCTCCTGATTATAATCATGTTATCCTGCTTCTCTAAATGCCTGCTAACTTTGTACTGGATGCCTGATATTGTGATTTTACATTGTTAGATGCTGAGTTTTGTTATATTCCTTTATATAGCACTGAATTTTGTTCTGGCACATTGTTATTTGGAATCATTTGAATACTTTTGTGTTCACATTTAAGCCTTTTCAAGGTATCCAGAGTAGCTTTATATCTGAAACTACTTTAGCCCTGTGACTATGGTGACTCTTTGAGAATCTGACATGATGCTCTCTGACAATGTCTTTCCACTCTGGTTGGTTGTCACACAGACTATTTCAGCTCTCTGAAAGCTCTAAAACTTTTTGGCTTACTGATTTTCAATGGTTCCTTCCTCGGTTATTCAGTCAAACATTTGGAGACACCTCTACAGATATCTGGAGCTCTCTTTCTTTCTCTGTCTTTGAGTATGTGTACCTCTCTGTTACTGTGTCCCTCAAATTCTAACCATACTTTACTTCCTCAAATCTGATCTATTTGAGTCTTCCCTACCTGCTCTGCAACTCTAGGCAGTAAGCTGGGCAATCATAGAACTCATCTGGTGTGTTTTCCTTCTCTCAGAACTTTGCTGCTTGCCGTTCAATGTCTAAAAGTCATTTTTAAAATGTTTTTTTCTGAAGCTCAAACTATTTAATGGAGGAAAGTAAATTTGTTCCCTGTTCTTCCTTTATGTCTTGAAAAGGAAAGCCATTTGTACATACCTTATACTTCAGAAAAGTTTTTTCTTTTTAAAGGAAAATGATGCTTGTACACTAATCAAATGCTAAGCATTTGTTAGTGGTAGATACTTTTTGAGAATTCTTATTTACTTTAATAATGAATTACATTTTCAGTTTGATGCCAGAACTTAGGTATGCTAAAATGAAAAAACTGTAAGTAAACACTTGTAGTTTATATTTTTATTTGACTAATTGTCAAGAGGAGAAAGAGCCTTGGGATGAATATGAGCTCAGTTTTGGATCCATGCTTGAAGTCCTATTTAATGCTGGGAGATGTTCAGAAATTGGCTGCTTCTATGGCTTCTGGCACTCAAGAGAGTTGTGGACTACCGATAGAGATTTAATAACCACCCATGGAGAGTTGGTGGCCGAAGCCCATCAGGATGAAGTAAATATGGATAGCTTGTAAAGAACCAGAAGAAAAGAAAGTACAAGATTGAAATCCTAACAGAAGGCAGAGAAAAAAGAACTTACAAAAGAAACCAGGAAAAGTGTTGTTAGAACTGAATTCGAAGTCAGTTTTCTCTAGAAGAATAAAGACTACATCAAGATGAATAAAGAGTACTGTAAATTCATTTACTCTTAGTAATAACCTGATGTGGTAGGCTGTTTCACAAGAACTTATTGTCTTTTATTTTCCCTCTCTCTTCCCACTCTTTCTCTTCTCTTAAGCAGGGGATAGATAGTCCCTGGAGACTGAGGATGAGATGCCTACATGAGTAGGATATTGCCTGAGATCACATCAAAGGGCACTTCTGAATCTAATTGATTATGAAAAATTGATAAAACACAGATTTTACAATAAAGTAACAGTAAAAACCAATCAAAAAACTTTGTGAGATGCTCTGCCACACACACGGTTAAGGTCAAAATAGCAGCTCAATATTTTTTCCATGACCACTATAAAGAAATTCCTGGAAAATACCGTAAAGTGACTTGGGCCTCCTCACTTATATAATTCATGTTTCTATTTCATTTCTCTCCTCTGAGGGTGAATAACTCTGAGGTTAGAATTGTATTGCTCTTTATGTGGTAAGACAGTTTAGTTTTTGAAATTATGCTTCCACTCAAGGTTTTGGCAGCTAGTGGATTCTTCCCTTCCCTAAATAATGAATCTACAAAAAGGAATTAGATTGGTCTTTGATTTGATCACAACTCATTCCAATAGATGTCATTTTATATAAAGGCGTTAACCCCAAACAAAGCAGAATTTCTCTGAGAGACTAAAATGGAAAGATTTAGAATTACATGGCCAAAGCAATTTCTTTCTTTAAAATACATTCATAATTGGCAGCAGAGGGAGATAGTCATTTGGGAAATGGAAGATAGTGAGTTAACATTTGTCGATTTGCCTAGGTGTTTAAAAAATGTTTTTCATTCTTTACAACCCAGTTAAATAAGACATATTCGTCCCATTTTCTACAGAAGAAAATGCCTCCAGAGAGTTAATAGATTGCTCAAGGCCATCAGCCTAGTGCACTGTGATGTGTCTGGTCTGTTTTATAAGCCTTTTCACTTTCTATAAGTCATGGCTTCATAGCTCAGGAAGACAATTTCTTCTCTGTTCTGAGAGGTTAGAGAGTTATATCATCCTGGAGGATTTAGGAATGAAGAGAGTGGTACCAAAAATATCTGTTTACCACCACATCTAACAAGACTTTTTTTCGTACTGAAGTATATGATTGCATAGAAGAAAGTAACCTAGTTCACTACAAGAGCAAGAAGTATGTATTTAGAAAAATAACACAGGTTGGGCGTGGTGGCTCAGCCTGTAATCCCAGCACTTTGGGAGGCTGAGGTGAGAGGATTGCCTGAGTCCGGGGGTTTGAGACCAGCCTGGGCAACTTCGTGAAACCTCATCTCTACAATAAATAAAAAAAAAAAATCAGCCGGGCATGGTAGTGTATGCCTGTAGGCGGGAGGATCGTCTGAGCCCAGCAGGTCAAGGCTGCAGTGACCGTGAGCATGACACTGTACTCCAGCCTAGGTGACAGAGTGAGATTTCAACTCAAAAAAGAGAGAGAGAGAGAAAATAACATATGATTTGATCTCAAAGCACTTGGGTTACATTCTAAATCTGCCACTTACTAGTTCTGTGACTTTTAACAAGATAATTAACCGTCCCAAGCCTTAATTTCCTCATTGGAAGGAACGGAATAATAATGTACAACTCACGTTGCTTCTGTAGAAATCTGAATGTGTGTCTGGCTTTAGCAATGTCCCAGAAGCTTTGAAGAGGCACCTCTTGCCAGTGATTTTTATGTTTGGGGTCTCAAAGCAGTTCATAAAAGGAGTATCATAAGAAAATGCCAGATCATTCTGTCACTGATCCAATGGGTCATGATAAGGAAATAATGGCAGCATCTAAAGGCAGATATGACAAATAAAAATGACAACCAGCAAAGAAGAGATCCACAAAGGCTAATGGGGAGTGAAGTCCAGTATCACTTCTATGCTGAAAGGAAAGTGGCTCACAGTAGTTCCCACATTTATAGAAAGCCATGAGCTGTGCGAATATATGGAAATCAGCATGGAACAGAAAGGATGAAGTGATATTTAAATGTAGATGTGTGGAGCATCATCTCTAGTTAAAATAACTTCTAAAGTAAATATTAGTACTTTTCCTTGAATCCTTTATTGTAAGTTAGACTCTAGAGAGATCAAGGGGTACAGATGAAGGGAGCTATGGATATCAACTTCAAGAGTTTCACCCTTACATTGGCAACAATCTGGAGCCCTAATGAACAGTGATGAGGTGGGGAGCTGTAACATTTGAGCAGTGCTTTGGAAAGATTGGGCTGGCCATGGCAAGAAGGATGAAATGGTGAGGGGGAGGAGGAACTGCAAACTGGAAGCTTAGTTAGGAAACTGATGCAGTCGTTCAGGCCAAACCTGACATGAATCTGACTGGGGCCTCAATCGCGGGAATAGAGTAGAAGGGATGAATTTGGAAATCACAGCAGAGAAACACTAAGCATCTGAGATTTTTAAAAAATGGTTAGGGAGAAGGAAGAGGTGGGGATGATTTTGAAGTATTTAACTAGTGACTGGAAAGGTGGGGGAGACATGAACTGAGACTGACCTTATCATAGAGGGGTTAGGTTTCAGGGTCAACATCAGGACTGAGTAATTTTGAAAAACGCTGCAGTACTAGAGAAATTGGAAATTTAGTTGTGGAGCTCAGCAAGTTAATAAAGAAGATGAGATGGGCCCATACCATATAATTAGGAAAATATAGTTAGAATAAGGAGAGCGAGCTTTCTGGTTTGAACTGCTACATGCTGGGCTAGATAATACATGAAAACTTCCATGTGCACTATAAAGGAAGGGGGAGATGCAGAAATAATAATAATAACAGCTACATTTTCATTGTACCATGTACCAACACTGTTCTATGTACATCACATGCAGTACATAATTTGACTTTCACTACAATCTATGAAATGGGTACAGTATTATACCCCTATTTCATAGAAGAGAAACTTGAAGCACAGGAGTGGTGAGTAAGTTCCCCAAGGAAACACAGCTAGTGAATTTGAATCTGGGTTTCAATCCAGAAAACTTGACTACAAAGCCTTGGCTCTTAATTGTTATGTCTGTTTTGCCCAGAGTACTTCTGCATATAATTAGGAAAATGAACATTAACTATAATTAATATATGTAGATATGAACATACTTTATAGATAATAAACATCATATATTAAATGGCTAGTCTTCCTATTTTACAAATGAGGATGTTGAGAATCATAGAGGATAAATATCTTTCAGTAGGTTAAATGGTTGATTTAGGACTCTTAAAGCTAGCTCCACCCACTCTGAAAGCCAACGTTCTTCTTACTAACCCAGTGCTGTCCTTCAGTAAAGCCTATATGAGAGCATGGGTGTGATCTCACTGAGAAAAGCATTCATTCAACAAACATTACATGAATGCCCACCACACACTGAATTAGACACTGGGAACTGCAACTATAAAGCATCAATCTTAGGAGCTACCAAGGAGCTCACAAGTGTGGGAGACCAACACATAAGAAAGCAACAACAACAACAGCAAAAACCAGGCTAATTCTATGCATTGAACACTCTGAGAAGGGAGGACTTAGTAATTTGTATTTTATTCAATTCACTGCATTCCTGTTGATCCCTGGCATACTTTGAGCACTGTGCTAAGAGTTGAAGAAATAGAAATAAATAAGAATTCATACCCTCAGGTGGTATCCCCAGAAGTGGCAGCATTGCAGAAACTTGTTTGCTTGGATTTAAATAAATATTTAGTCATTCCACATGGAGATATCTAAGCCCTATTTTGCTGCCAGGTCATTTTATTACTGAAATTTGGAAATCTAATCTTTGCTTTTCTTGTGGATATTACACCATGTTCTCTTTCCCCTACATGTACCTAGAGACCCAAATATCAGGTAAAGTATTTTAATTCAAATAAGTAGTGATGGATAAAGGTGATATACTGAAGAAATGGCTAAATTGAATGTGGGTAAGAAAATGATACTTCAAAAGTGGTTTCATCTTATATGAGAATTGAGCTTTGGCCAGCTTTCACACCTCAGCACCTTGACTGTATTGTATTTCTAGAAGGTAGAGAATATTAAACATTGTTAATGATTGATTGCATCTCAACTTTCAAGTGTGACATCAAACAGAACCTTTAAAAAGAGGGGATTTTATTCTTTTAAAGCACATTGACAAAACTTTTTGATTATTAAAAACTAATGCCCTGGATTTACTACATTTAATCCAAATTTGATCCGAGAGTGAAATTCCTTTTTGGCAGCATCATCAGTAACTTACTGCATTGTGGGCTTTCCTTTCTAGGGCAAAAAATATTGGCTAGGGGAGATCTGGCTAACACATTGTAAAATAAAGCTGGCAAATGGATTATATGGGACTTTGCCAATTCTATACCCATCTGAAGATTCCCAAGTGAATCAATACGGCTTTCCCTTACAGCTGTCCTCTGAGAACTGGTGTGTACCACTGAGCACTCAGAAAGACCTAGAACTGTGGAAATATACACCTGGAATGAATATTAGTAGTTATCTAGCTTTCCTACTCTCCTAAATCAGGAATTATTTTGTTTGAAAACACTCAACTGAGCTTAGTATTTTGGAAGGTTGCGCTTTCATTTTTGGTTAGCTCTGAATGCTAAACAGCTGATAAAGCTTCTCAGACACTTCTGCTCACTGGTTCTGGTTCTCTCCTCTGAGATCACAATGGGCATAGCTGTCCCCTCTTTAACACTTAGCTTGCAAGATTTTACTTGGTTGGGCACAGCGGCTCACTCCTGTAATCCCAGCGCTTTGGGAGGCCGAGATGGGAGGATCGCTTGCTTGGGCCCAGGAGTTTGAGACCAGCCTACGCAACATAGTGAAGCCTCGTCTATACAAAAATAAAAATAAAATTGGCATGAGCCTGTAGTCCTAGCTACTCAGGAGGCTGAGGTGGAAAGATCTCCTGAGCTCAGGAGGTTGAGGCTACAGTGAGCTGTAATTGTGTCACTACACTCCAGCCTGGGCAACAGAGTGAAACTCTATCTCAAATAAAGGGGAAAAAAAAGAGTTTACTTTTATAATCATCCTTTCCTAATTCTCTTTTTACTTTAGGAAAACATAACCAGATCCTTCAACTGCACTGATTGGTCTTTTCTAGACTCTGATTTGCTGGAATCCTTTAGAAAAATTGTGAAGCTCAAATATATACTCAAGTATTCTATCAATTTCAACACATTGCCTATCTGTTGAATGCCCAGTAATGGTGAATGCAAGTAATCTCATATGCAAGCTTCAAATCAATTACTAGAGCACGCCTGAAATACTACATTGAGAAAGGTTCTAATAGTATCTCTGGGTTCCAATGTTATCTGAGTTCTGATATGCATGAGGAAGGTGCACAAGGTGGAAGTAGGTTTGTCATATTGGTACTTTCAGATTTAATAACTGACAGAATGACCATCTCTCCAAGTCTTCACATGGAGTTCCTGAAAGCAAGATCTAAGAAGCCTTGTCATTGTGTTTTCTTAAGTTTTTTTTTTAATGACTACAGTATTCTATTTACTCTCTGAAAACTTCTTCATTATAGTACTTAATTCTCTGTATTCCTGTTATTTAACTATTAGTAGCCAGCAATGGCCAAGTTATGAAATATTCTGGTATATAGAAAAGTCATCTCTTGGTCATAGATGACTTGTTCAAATACTTATTTAAAATCATTGAGTATCTCTGAAGGTGAGAATAATAACCATGCTGATAATGATGAGAAAATAACCAAAAAAAAAAAAACGATGAAATAAGTGACATTTTATTGTGTTTTGCCATTTTTGAGTCACTCTTAGATATACTATTTCCTTTGATCCCAATAGCATTCTTGGCACTATTATTCCTATTTTAAAGTTGGGAAGACAATCGCAGAACATCTAAGTTCAAGAAAACTTGATTAGTATGTCATATATAATCCAAGTTATTTTACTATAAAATTGAAAAATTTCCACAGGCGGGATGGGCTTTGGGGACATTTATTCTAACTTATCTCTGCCAGTTAGCCTGCCCTGGTAGTTTGGCAGTAGGGGCCTTTCTCTTTCTACAGCTCCTACCAGGCATACCCTTTCCCATGACTACAGTGCTCACCATGTTCCAGTTACATCTCTTTTCCCTGTCCTTTAGAACTAGAGGCAGTAATGGCTTCCCCCATTCCTAGTCCCTGAGTCTTTCCCCACCCATGTTGGTTCCCTTAACCCAGATCTTAACTATAAATAGGCCTTTGATTAAACCCTTTTCAAGTATCGCTTTGAATATACCTTCCATTTTCCTGCTAATGTGCTAACTGATACCATTGACCCCAGAAACAGCATCTCTGCATCCTTTTTCTGATTTACAAGGCAAGCTTGGGTGTCATTATACTCAGACTGGTTATTAAACAGAGGCTGTCCCATGCTTTGATGGGAGAGGTTACCATGACACAACCCAATTCTTTTTTGTTGGAACAAGTCTTTTAGAAAAGATAGCTTCCCCAATTCAGGATCACTGGGGGAGTTCTCTAAGTTAAGAATTATCAGAAGTAATTTGTTCTTTTGATACTCAGACAAGTTTGATTTATTGATGTATTTATATCTATAAGTTTCAATTACATAGTTCATCAATTATATATCCCAAGAAATAAAGCTAGTGAAGAGAATACGGAAAAGTCTGTTTTGGAAGTCATCCACAAAAACTGTTTAATGAATCCTAAAAGCGCCTTCTAACATATAGGTCATGATGGCTAGAATGCTCTGCTCTGCTTCCTATTTCTCCAATACAAATGTAATGGATTTTCTCTCATAAGTTATTAACATAGGTGTGACATAATTATATCACTCAAGCTTATGTGTATAAAACACGTACTACTCAAGGCATTTTAAGGATCTTTTAATAGGGAATTCAGAGCTTTCTAAAGTGTTAAAAGAGCTCGAAATGTGGAAAATAGCTGAGCCTCTGGAAAGGTACTAGAACATCACAAGAATGATTCCCTAGCACACATACTGAAGAGCTGTTATTTCTGCCACAATCTAAAAGGTGTGCAATTAGGGAATGGCAATTGGAACTCCCGAGTTTAGGATCATCCTTCAATGACTACTGCCCATGGATCAGTAAGCCAGAAGAGGAGGTGTCTGCTGCTGATATCACACCTGTTTTTGACCTCCACAAATTTGGTGACTGGGCAATGAACACTAAATCTGCTCTCTTCTGTGACAATTTTGACACTCAAGCTTAGAGACAAGTTGCTGGAACACCATTGCAGAACAAAAACACCCAGGCCTCACGCATGTCAATAAACTCTTTCTTACTCCCACCTTAAGATCTCACGAGAGTGCACATAATTCAAAAATCTTAATTTGACTCCTGAATCCCAGCTACCAAGGGATATATTTTAGTTATGATACCGCTTCCAGCAGTATAGGAAGATCTGATATACTAACAGGAGGTGAGACTGGATGTAGAATATTAATCAACTCTATCCACAATAGTAGTAGAGTGGGAAAACAGCTTTAGAGGCAGAGAGACCCAATTCTACTATTTAACAACTGTGTCGCCTTAGTGAAATTATATACCCAGTCTTAGTTTCAATTTTCTCTTCTCATAAATAGTTGAATGGACAATAATAAGCTGGGAGGGCTGGGCTCGGTGGCTCAGCCTGTAATCCCAGCACTTTGGGAGGCCGAGGCGAGTGGATTGCCTGAGCCCGTGGGTTCGAGACCTGCCTGGGCAAGTTGGCGAGACCTCATCTCTACAATAAATCAAAAACTCTCCAGGCATGGTAGTGTGCTCCTGTAGTTCCGGCTACTTGGAAGGCTGAGGTGGAAGGATTGCCGGAGCCCAGCAGGTTGAGGCTGCGGTGGCTGGGAGCATGCCACTGCACTCCAGTCTGGGCGACAGAGTAAGACTCCAACTCAACAACAACAAAAAAATAAATAAGCTGGGAGTTATTTGGAAGATCAAATGTAATAAATATGTAAGTCACCTATCACTGTAGTTCTCAGACTGTGTGGTAAGGTGCTCTGGGTCACCACAGCAAAGTCACAGGGGCACCTCAGGATATCTTAAATTTTCAAGGAAAACATAGTGATACTTGACACTTATTGAATCCCACACAGAGTACTAGCTTGTGGTAGTTCACATTCTATTCAATATTAGGTCACACTGCATTTTTTTTTATAATGTCATTTTTTTTTAAAGGGCTTTAGTAGTTACTGTGATGTCAAGCTTGTTATTGTACAAAATTCAGTGTGGGGTTGGCAGTGATACATATAATTCCAAGGTTTGAGAAAATGTACAATGTCAAATAGGTGCACAAACACTTTAATACGTTATTGACTGATTTGTGTCCCCCTCTCCCTCAGATCCATATGTTGAAACCCTAACCCCCAGAACCTCAGAATGTGACTATATTTGGAGATATGGCCTTTAAAGAGATGATTAAGTTAAAATGAGGCTATTAGGTAGGCCCTAAGCTGACTTGATTGCTGTCCTTATAAGAAAAAATTTGGACACTCAAAGAGCCATTAGCGATACACACGCACAGAGGAAGGAGCATGTGGGAATACAGTAAGAAGGCAGCCATCTGTAAGCCAAGGAGAGAGGCCTCAAAAGAAATCAAACCTGTCAAACACCTTGACTATGGACTTCCAGTTTCCATAACTGTGAGAAAATTATTTTTTGCTGTTCAAGCCACCCAGTCTGTGACATTTTATTAACATCACAGCCTGTGATGGTTAATTTTATGAGTCAACTTGACTGGACCATTGGGTGCTCAAATATTTGATTAAATATTATTCTGGGTCTGTCTGTGAGGGTGTTTTTGAATGAAACTGACATTTGAATTGGTAGACAGAGTAAAGCAAATTGGCCTGCCTAATGTGGGTGGGCCCCATCCAATCTGTTGAAGGCCTGGATAGAATAAAAGAATGAGCAAGGAGAATCAGCTCTCTCTTCCTGACTGTTTGAGCTGGGATATTCGTCTTCTCCTGCCTTTGGACTTGGACTTGGGCTCGAACTTACATCACCGGCTCACCTAGTCCATGGACTTGGACAGGAACCACACTATCGGCTCTCCTGGTTTGTAACTTACTGACTGCAGATCTTGAACCTTGTTAGCCTCCATAATTGTGCAAGCCATTTCATACATATGTATATGCATATAGTATATTCTATTGGTTATGTTTCTTTGGAGAATCCTGACTAATACATAGCCATAGCAAATACAGGAAAAGTATGATTACTTAAGAATATAAATATATTTTTAATTTATGTGCATTATGTTTTCAAATGTTTACTAAGGTGTTAAGATATAAATACTTATTAAGTTGTTTTGACCTAACTACTTAATAAACAGAATTATTAGGTATGTCTTTAAACCTAAATATGCCATAAGAAAATCACTGAGATACAAAATGCCATGAATTTGAAGAAGTTTAGGAAATCTCAGACCAATGATGAATCAGGCATCAATAATGACTATCATTATGGTGAATGGGAAAACAGTTTTCCTGTTCTAAAAGGGGGTTACTTTTAGCCTGAGAAAATGATTGAGAAGTCGAAATAAATATTTAGATGAATTTCCCTAGAAGAGTAAAAAGGCACTCTCAATTAAGATATCCATGGAAGGATTAGATAAAGTAGTGCAAGTCTGAAGAAGCCTTGACAGGAAGGCAAAATGACTGAGACCAGAGCACCAAGGAGAGATGAGAGCAGGGCTTGCCTTACTTTTCAGCTCTGTCCCTATCCTCAGGACAGAATCAACTGGATTTCTCAGATACCCCACCTGTTTGTATTTTTGCAATTTTAAAGCTACTATGTATTACTCACACCAAAAAAAATTACAAAAGAGAAAAATAATAGTTATAAGAAGGAAAATATGAGATAAACTTATTACCGCCTGGCAGATGAACTCCTACATCTGCTGACGTGGCTGAAGGGCGCCCCCGCTGGAAGGACCCAGACCTGAAACAGGTGTGATAAGGCTTTTCCTCTACCACATCCACCTATGGGTCAGCTACATCCATCTCCCGCCCTCTGTCATCCAGCACATCCTGTGGCACCTGGCCCGACAACCCTATGGCTCTACACTCTACAGCCCCACCACAGCTGGTATGCATTTACCACCCCCCAGATGTGCTGCTGCCCCAAACCCTCCTGGGGCTCCCTGTATGGCCAGCTGTTCTTCTCAGAGCTCATCTATCCCTGGAGGCAAAGAAGGGTAAGGTCAAAGTCAGCCCTCCACTTTGCCAGGGTGGCATTAATTACGGGGACAGCGCATGTCCCTCACAGCAGCTGGTTGGGCACCACAGTATGTGCTCCTGAATGGGAGCAGGCCCTGCTCTTTGCATTTCTCACCACCAGTTCTCAGGGACTCTGAAGGCGCTGCCAGAGGCCCTGCCTGTCACACTGCTCCTCCTGGTTCCCAGGTTCTGGGGAGGGTGAACAAGAAGAGGCATGGGCTGCCAGCCAGGTCAGCAGGCCTGTACTCTGTCACTACCACAGCTTGCCTTAGGACCTGCCTCTTGAAGCTGTGACTACCACACTGTTAAGCTGATGTCCCCTAGACCCCCAGGCCTCCCCGAGAACCCCTCCCTACCCCTCTCCTAGCACAGCAAGACTCTATCTACCGGATTGCAGAAGGGGTTTGCAGAGCTGAGCCTTGGCTCTCCGTTCTCATTCCTAATGGGGTGTGCTGCTGGGCTTCCCTGGCTGATCCCTGATATCCCCACTCTATCAGGTTGGAGAGGAGGGACCACTCAGAATGCATTCTGCACTCTCTAACCCCCAAGTTTCTCTTTTTTTTTTTGAGAGTTTTTCTGCAGGATTGACTTCTGGGTCCCTGATGCCTTCCAGATGTCTCAGGACAGCCAGTGGATCTAGGGAAGGAAACAGCCACTGACCCCTCTGCCTGGTCTAAACCAAAGCCCCTGTGAGCCAGGGCTCTGCAGGAGGCCAGGCACCCATGACCCTCACACCCTGAATTGCACTGGGATTACTTGTTGATGCTCGTTGAAGAGATTACTTTGCAGAAAGAGCCACCGACAGATCATGGGCTGTCCCTTTGTTTGAATTCAGGCTATGTGGGGGGCCTGAAGCTGCCTTGCTGGAAGCCAAGTGCCTACCCACCTGCTGTCCTTGCGGGAACATGCCCCTTGGCTAAGTCTTCCATTTTCCCTCTCTAGCTGCTAGACAAAGTAGGCCAGTCCTAGGTGTGGGAGACTAGCCCTCCTGGGAAGGAGTGAGTGACCCTAGAGAGTTGGTCCTGACATTGAGGCTGGTCTGTCTGCCTCGATCAGCAGAATCTGGTTGTAGATGTGAGTGGCTGTGAGTATAGGGTATTTCTGTGCAAGCCTCACCATTTCTAGGGTTAGAGAAGTCTGAAGATGCCCAATGCTATCATATGTTTATCATCTTTGAGTGGACATGTCTGAGTTGTGCTGGAGGCAGGAGAAGGCCACACTCCCTGTCCATCTCTTAGGGTGCACTCACCCTGTCTACTTCTGCCTGTCCACTCCTTGACTGCAGGGCACAGTGACTCTTGACATCCAGGGAAGGTAATGGGCACTGCCAGGCCCTGGGAGAATCCCCACTAGCCCACCATCCTGTGGGGACAGGCCCTGAATCTGCCTTTTTCTTTGCTGTGAAAATAAAGTCTGTCAAGTGTTAAATAATGATTTTTTTGTGTGGAAAAACACAAAATGTTTATATCCTTGCCAGTATTACAAAATTGATAATTCTGCTTCTCTAGAAAATGAAGCGGCACCATTCCGGTTGGGACCCAATACCGAAATAGATCTTTTGCCACTGAGTCCGAAATCCTGCTGAGTATGCCTCAGCACCCTCAAGGAGGAAAACTGTAGACATACTGAGTAAGGAGGAAATGATGTTCCTTGTCTCCAGCCATAGCAAGCAGAATGAAAGGAAATGGGACAGAGCCTTGGCAGTTTCATAAAAATGCTGTTGCCGGGCTCAGTGGCTCAGCCTGTAATCCCACACCTTGGGAGGTTGAGGTGAGTGGATTGCCTGAGCCCACGGGTTCGAGACCCACCTGGGCAAGTTGGCGAGACCTCATCTCTACAATAAATCAAAAAATAGCCGGGCGTGGTACCGTGCGCCTGTAGTTTCAGCTACTCGGAAGGCTGAGGCGGAAGGATCGCCGGAGCCCAGCAGGTCGAGGCTGCAGTGGCAGGGAGCGACCACTGCACTCCAGTCTGGGTGACAGAGTGAGACTCCAACTCAAAAAAAAAATGCTGTTAAATAATGTCTTATCTTAAACTTCTAAATATATCCCATCCGAGTGTTTGTTGCTATGGAAAGAACTTTCAGATATGGCGAAAAAGATAGTCTGAGACATGGTATACTATATATCAAACAAAGGGACACCTTCTAAAATTCATGATATGGACGATCAACACAGAGAGAATGGACACATATAGTATACAAGGGGGGACCCAGATAAACCAGAAATATTTTTGAGAGGGTGGGTCACTTATAGTACAGGTTTCCCCCGCTAGGTAAGTATTCTGGGAATTCTTTTGCATCAGTGTGCCAGCTACCATTGTAGTGAGAGGCATTGTTCAGCTTCAGGGTCGTTCTTTTGGAGATGCTTTCAGAGTATTTGCCCATTTCATGATGGATGATTTACAAGTGCACCTGCCCACACTGCAATGAGTGTTCAGCAATTTTTGACCAAAAATGACATGATCCCCATGTCCCACCCTCTCTATTCACCCAATCTCAACCCGAGTGACTTTTTTTTTTTGCTTCCCAGATTTTAAAAAAAAGTCCTCAAAGGGGAACATTTTGCTGATGTGGAAGAGGTGAAACAAAAAACAGCAGAAGCACTAAAAGGCATCAAAATTGATGAGTTCAGAAACTGTTTTGAGCAGTGGGAAAAGCATCTTGATAGGTGTATTGCATCAAATGGAAAGTATTTTGAAGGTCTCTGAAGCTTAAACACATAAGAATAAATACACAACTTTTTTCTTAATAAATAAATTCCAGGATTTTTTTGAGTCCCTCCTTGTTATTGATTATAAAGACATCATTAACCTTTATTGATTGCTCACATTTGGAGACTTGACACAAATCAGCTTATTTGAAAATCAAAGTGAATTTATAAAGTTGGCAATTTTAGTATCATTGTTTTCAGATGAGGAAAACTGATACATAGAAGGGTCAGTAACTTCTTCAAAGTCACACAGCTAGCAAGAGGTAGAGAAGCCAGGATACAGGTACAAGCAATCTAGTTCTAGTACCCTGCATTGTCTCTATTATACTTTCTTGCATACATGTAGGTCAACTTAGATTGTCTCCTTCACACTCTTCTCACTTCTACAAGATTTAATGATGACACATAAAAGGGTCCTAAACTGATCATTTTCTGCTGCTATGGTCTGAATGTATGTGTCCCCTCAACATTCCTATGTTGAAACCTAACCCCCAATGTAATGGATTTAGAGGGCTGACCTTTGGGAAACAGGTAATTAGGTCACGAGGGCAGGATCTTCATGAATGGGATTAGTGCCCTCATAAAATAGGCCTCAGACAATTGCCTTACTCTTTCACCATGTGAGGATGCAGAGAGAAGGCACCGTCTATGAACCAGAAGGTGAGCCCGCACCAGACACCAACTCTGCCAGTGCCTTGATCTTGGACTTCCCAGTGCCCAGAACTATGAGCAATAAATTTCTGTTGTTTCCAAGCTATGAAATCTAAAGTATTTTGTTATGGCAGCCCATACAGACTAAGACATCCACCTTCCTCCTAAATCCCTCTCTTTCAGTCATTCCTGGTATTTTTTCCAGTATTTCCACAAACTCACCAGACTCTTTTTTGACAACTCCTTCATAGGTTTATATACTCTATTTAGACCTTACATTTGGACCTTACATATGGTCTGGTTTTCCTGACTGACCTTAGGTCTTTCAAAAATGATTCCTTCCTGGTTGCACTGCCTTAGGACACATTTGTTGATGCATTTCCAAGCCCAACTCAGCCCCCAGCATTGTACTAGTTGTTTCTTTCCTTTTTCATATGTTTATTCATTCAATGAGCCCTGATGTAATGGGTCATGTATTGTGCTAGGCACTAGAATTATAATAGTAATTGAGACATAGTCCCAACTCGCAAGTTTACAGTCTGGTGGGGAAGTCCAGCAAATAAGTAATCTATATACAGAAATAGATGAAGGCAGGAGTAGAGGTACATAGTGGAAGCACTTAAGCCAGTCTTGGAGATCAGAGATTTGTTTTGCAGGGGATGATATTTAAGCTGGAATGAAAAAGATAGATGGGGGCAACCCCTTTGGATCTCCTCCAACTGTGGAAGTTTTTCTGTCCTCTCAATGAATCCTGCTTTCTCAAAAAAAAAAAAAAGAAAAAAGAAAAAGAAAGAAAAATAAAAATATGGACAGGAATTATCCAGGATACATGGGGTGTAGTTATAGTTGGAGTTTTAGGGAGGTGTGTATGTCTGTGTGTCGGGAGAGGAATGGAGAAGATACGAGAGGTAAACTATGTTAAGTAATTTGAACTTTACCCTGAGAGTGATGGGACACATTAGAGGGTTTAAACAGGTGGTTAAACTTGTGTTTTTGGAATACCATCTTCACTATAGTATAGAGAGTCATAATGAGGGGGGCCAAAGGCAGGGAGGTTATAAGGAGACCTTTGCTGCAATTTAGGCCAAAGACAAACTTAGGAATTGGAATGTATAAAACTTGGTTTTCCTAGATAATTTAAGGTTTCAGAGATGACAAAATGTCATTCTTCTTTGGACTCTTCCTCTACATTAATATTCCTGCTGGTGCCTCTAGCAATTCCATGGACTTTTATAGAATAGGCTGAGACTATACCCCTGGGGCTTTTCTCAGCTTCTTGGCCTTCCTAAGGGTAACTCCTCATTTTTCAATAGATTTTCATTTTCCTCTTTTGCAGCTCCTCTCACCTCACCAGTTATTACTTGACCTTTCATCTTCTGAAGACTGACTAGCATGCAATTGCTTCCTTGGATTTTTTCACTGACATATGTAATCTACCGTTCCTTGCCATTGCCTTAAAATAAAGGGATCAGAACACCAAACCTTCCCTGTTCTTTAAAGAAAGGATGATAAAAGAAGTGTTGAGGAGGTGGTAATGAGAAGACCATACCTACTTCTGGTTTCCATCTGTAAGCACTCAAAGTGCCTCTCAATGAGAAATCCTAGAGGCCTTAGAATTTTGTATCTAAGAATATTTTTTTAATTTGAGATTCCATGTGGTTCAAGTTGCACATGGCCAGAATTTCTGCAAGAAAGGATTGAAATCTTCTATTTTTCAATGTTATTGCTTAAAAAGGAAGGACAGTAATTATTTTATGAATTTTTGAGATAGTAGAAAGAGGACTGAGCGCATCAGAAATCTGAGTTTGGAATTTTATTCCATCATTCAGTAGATATGTGAGGGAGTAATCCACATATCACAGAGGTTTTCACAAAGTATATCAGAAAACATGAAGCCATTTTGGCTTCTGTGCACAACTGAAATTACCCTCATCAAGGTACCAAAAATGGCCAGATGTGAAATCCAATCACATCTTCATGTTTTCATCTTCTTCAGTCTTTCAGCAGTATTTAACACAGTTGATCTTTTCTTTTTTTTTTCTAGAAACATTCTCCCTTCTTAGCTTCCACGTTTGACTGCTTTCCCCCTTGGACTTCCCGGTCTCCTCTGCCAGTTTCTCTTCTTATAACTGATGGAAATATTGATGATCTTAGTTCCTAATCTTAGTTGTTCAACTCTTCTTTCTCCATATTCCCTTCAAAGTGCTCTCACCTGACATTTCCATCAGAATGTTTCACAGACATCTCAAGCTTAGCATGCATATGCCAGATATTTACGGGTTGACTCTCCATCCTGCATCTGCTTTCTTGGGTTCTCCTGTCCGGCTAGGACTGAAAGCCTGCAAATGATATCCCTCAGACTCCCAAGTCTGCTGGCTTATTGTCAGGTTTTGTCAACAAGACCTATTGTATGGAGATGAGAAGAGAGAAGAAATGGAAACCCATTCAGCAACTGGCGGCACTTCTAGCAATGGCAACTCTGATGGTTCCTGCTCAGTGGCAGCAGCCACAATTCCAGCAAATTTCAGGCACTTTAAGCAGCAGCAGTAACAAAAGTCGCAGCAGAAGTAGAGAAAGCAATGAGGCTTCAACTCAAAGCAGCAGCAGTTAGTTAGTGGTTCCAGCAGCATCAGTGGTTGTGTAGCTTGCGAGTTCCAGCCCATTGGTGGCAGCAGCTTCCTGATCTAATGCAATACCCCATCCCCCCTTTGTTTCCCCCCCTCCTTTTAACACCGCTGTTAGGGCCAACTTAGCCATCAGACACAGAACAGCAGGCAGTGTCTTGGGTGCACACTAGTTTTATGGGCCCTAGAAATATTTTAAATGTATTTTTTAGCCAGTAGAAAAAAAATGAATCTATAACAATAAATCTAGCTTAGATTATTGCTGTCATTATACCAATATGGTCGTAAAGTATTTTTAATTTTAATTTTTTATGGAGGAACGGGCCCAAGAAAGCAAAAGTACCTAGGGCTACGAAAGTTATAATGCACCCTGAACTCCGTGGCCATCGTTCCGCAACAAATTCTTCTTTGGGAGAAATAACTAGTAGTTTCTGATTCTTTTTTTTTTTTTTTAAACTGGACACTAGTTAATTCAATTCCCCAAAGAGAACTCTTGATTCCTGCCTCTAAAACCTCTGCTCTTCCCAATTCTTCTCCATCATCAGAGACAAGGCCTTTGACCTAGTGATTCCTCCCTATTCGCCCAACATTTAAAGCATCACCAAATTCTATCCATTCAACAGAAACAATATGTCTCAAATCTACCCACTGGTTACCACCTAGTCCAAGTAACGAATTTCCCTTAGCATGCCCTACAGGGCCCCATGTTGTTTAGATCCTGCCAAGGCTCCCCGCCACCCCCATCTCTTTTAGTGCCATTATACCCTTGTTTACTATTCCCCAATGCAATCGACAGATTGCATTCATGGCCCCAATTTCAGTCGGTGTGATTTCATTCATGCCTCCCTATTCTGATATCCTTTGGGGAACGCTTTTCACATTAACTCTGAGCTCCTGTCCTTCATATCTTTATGCAGATTTTAGCTCATAGGTAACTTGACCTAAACGTGCCCCACCCTCTCAGCCTTCCTAGTACATGCTTAGAGATGTTGCAGACCTGGTTTCAAACATGGGCTCCAGCATTTCCTAGTTCTGTGACCCCTTAGCCTCTGAGATGTATTTTCCTCATATGTAAAATGGGAACAAAAATTACCTTATGGGGGTACTGTGAGAATTTAGTGGGATAAAATGCACAATGCTGATTCTTGGAAGGCCTACCTCAGTAGTGGTGTTTTGTCCTCATCAGAGTGTTACCAGCAACATTTTTAAATTAACTTCTGTTTTGTATTTAGAAGTCTACCTACTTATCAAGCACAGTGAATAAAACGAAAACAAAAATTTGAACAAATAAAAGCATCTTTGTCACTGCTTCAGCAAGTGTTTTATAATTTTACTAAACATTGAGAGTCTTGGGGTGCACTCTATCCAAATGCCTTGGTATTCAACATAGACCTGCGCCTACGTATGTAGTGGACTGGGGACTCCTGAGACAAATAACATTGAATTCCTCACATGAGTGTGTTTTATGAGTGTTTTCCTGAGGATCATAGTAGAGGCATTTATGGCTGCAGAAAAGGAGACTTTTCAAGAGTCATTTCATGGGGCAAGAGACACCGAAACAGTTATAAAAAGAAAAGGGCCTCCACGTAGTACGCCTCTCGGAGAGTAGTTCTGCTAAGAACTTGGCATCACTAGTCCTTTTTTTTTCCCTGGGTCATCTTCATTTGCTTTGTTCCCCAAGGAGCTGTGAGATATAAAAAACAGGTGGGGTTTGATTGCAACTGCTTCTGCTACTGAAAGATTCTACTCTTTAAAACCAAAAAATTTAAAAGGGGATAAAACTGCCTGCAAAGGATTCTCCCCCGCCCCTTTGGACAGCCTTACCATTTATGACACACACAGCTCAGCCCTTGGCTGCCATTAGCACTGAGAAAACTGTTGAACCCTTTCCCCCGTATTTTGTGCTTCTAAATATCCCAGCTGCCACTTGGATTTATGGGCTTCAACAGAAGCAGCAACAAAGAAGTCTATGCTTTTGAAAGAACAGAATCATATTTAAAGGAGAAATCAAAGTGAAGAGCAAATTTGGAATCTGAGATCCCCCTCCTCTTCCACCCCACACACACACACACACACACACACACACACACCCTCACACACACACACCCTAGAGCAAGTGTGGTTATCTTAAAGACAGAAATACCAAGTATATTTCCTTGCCAAGAGAGCAGTTTTCTTAACAACTCTTCCAACCTCTTGCTACTTTCTTTTAGCAATCGATACAAGGAAAATTCTTTTTATGTTATAAAATTTGTAATAAGTCTGTTTTCTAAGGTTTGTTTTCTGGAACGTTGGATATACAAGATATCAATAAATGTTCTGAGAATAAAAGAGTGCCGTGGTCAAGTAGGATGGGGAAATGCTATTTTAGCTAAGGTGAAACAAATCTCTCTTTTCTGAAGGACTTCTTAGAACTTTTATCTACTAATTTGCTTTATGAATTTCTAAGAGTGGGATACGGTATGTAAAAATGTTGATAGAAACACATTAATATCTGGAGTCGGCCGCTGCTGCACCCCAGCCTGTGAGCCATCCTGGGAGCGTGCATCTCTTTCTGATGTCCCCAGATACCCCTCTCCTCCCTCTGCCTTCTGCAGCGACTTGCCAGAAGTTCCATGACACGACAGTCTAATGACTCCAGTGAATAGAAGAATCAGCAGAGCATCTTGATGGCACAGAGTGGAGCCAACTGCAGCCAAGCATACACAGCTGAGATGCGAATACTCTATTTGCTATCCAGCATTCTGCAGTTTTCTCATGGTGAACTCTTGATGAATTGGACTCCTGGTTGCTGGCAACTCCTGGGCTGGAGAAATGGCTATGATCAGACCAGGGTTTAGAAGGCAGTATTTTTGTCCATTGAAGAGGAGGCATTCATTGCTGTAGAGACTCAAAGCTGTCATCTTTGCTGTGCTTCTATTTGGTGAATTTTTAATCTATTACTTAGTGCTCTTTCGGTGTAATTGACTCGGTGAAAACTCCAGCCTATGATGGTGAATGAGCCACACTTGCGCCTGTGCTGAAAGCCGTGTTTCTGGCTGATACACCTGCTTGGGGGAGTCTGAGGTCACTGGCTAGACAAATTATGAAGGAAATGGCAAATGGAGAGAGCCTTTCACAGGGCACTGTGGTTGCTGCAGTCAGAAGTCTCTTCATTCTGCGAGATGTCTTTGATGAAGGAAGTGAAGCTCTGCCCAGACCTGGGTGGATGATATGGCATGGTTTCAGAAAATCTTCAGACACCCAAGTCACATGCAGCTGAAGGTAGTTGCTGGCAACCATGGCATTGGCTTCCACTATGCGATGAGCACATACAAAGTAAAACGATTTGGGGAAGTTTTCAACTCTGAAAGGCTGCCTTCTTGGAAAAGCATTAACTTTGTGATGGTCAACAGCATCATGCTGGAAGGGGATGGCTGTGGCATCTGTTCTGAAGCAAAAGCTAAACTCATTGAAATTTCCCACAGGCTGAATTGCTCCTGACAGGAACATGGTTCCAACCAGTGCCAACGCAGGTAGCTGCTACCCACGTCCATCCCTGTCCTCCTGCTGAATTATCCGCTCTATTGGAGAAGTGATGCTAATTGTTCTGAGGCTGACACTGCTCCTCCCGAAGAAAGGAACATCGAATTTGAGGAAAATATGATGTGCTTTCTCACAAGGCTTCACAAAAACTGCTGTGGTGGCTCCGGCCACGCCTGGTCCTCGACTGCCATATGCACAGTGCCTGCAAGGTACTCCACGGGAGAGGACTCCCTGAACTCAGCATCCCATCTTTCAGTTGGAGGAACATAAACAACCCCAGTTTCATCAAGGGCAGCATAATGTCCACAGACCATGCCCTCTCCAAGTGCTTCCTCCCACTCTAGGACATGGTTCTGACCACCTACTGCAGAGCAGCTGGGTCCCTGGTGGTACACACTTGCTCACTTTGAGTTGTTAGCCTCACCTTTTCCTTTTGGGTAGAACCTGCTAAGAAGCATAAGATAAGGTGAAGAGCGGGCAATGCTTGCATTTTTAAAAAAATGTTTTTGTAAAGATGTGGGGTACAATTCAGGGCTAGGTATACAAATGTTCACTATGCAGGTACCCTTGTTGATGAGGTGTATCCTCCTGCCTCCTCTGGCAGTTTTCCACTACTGCCAATCCCATCACCCCTCCCCTGACAGTTTCCCACTACTGCCAATTCCTTTCTTATAGTATTATGATAATTGTTCAAGGTCTGCTTATGAGTGAGAACATGTGGTACTCAGTACTTTGTTTCTGTAATAGGTCATTCAGTATTGTAGACTCTAAGTCCATCCAAGTGACTGTGAATTTCATAATTTTGTCCTTCTTTATCACTATGTAGTATTTCATGTATATGTACCACATATTCTTATCCAATCCTTTTTCAATGGACAATAGGGTTGGTTCCATGTTTTTGCTTTTGTGAATAATACGGCAATAAACATGCATGTGCAAGTATCTTTTTCACAGAGTGATTTGTGTTCCTCCAGGTATATTCCTAGCAGGGGGATTGTGGGGTCTTATGGAAGGTCGATTTTTAGATCTTTTAGAAATCACCACACTCTTTTTCACAGAGGTTGTACTAGTTTACACTCCCACCAACAGTGTAGAAGTGGCATCCTCTGCAGTATCTGTTGTTTTTTGAGTTATTGATGATGGCCATCCTGACTGGAGTTAAGTGATATCTCAGTGTGGTTTTAATTTGCATTTCTTTGATGATTAGTGAGGCTGAGCATTTTTTCATGTATCTCTTGGCGACTCGTATGTCTTCTTTTGAGAAGTGTCTATTCATATCTTTTGCCTACTTTGTAGTGGGACTGATTGTTTTTTCTTCTGGGCACATTTGAGTTCCTTGCAGATCATAGATGTTAGGCCTTTGTCAGATATACAGTTGGCAAATATTTTTTCCCATTCTGTGGGCTGTCTCCCTGCTCTCTTGATGGTTTCTTTGGCTTTGCAGAAACTTGTCAGTTTGATGAGGTCCCACTTATCTATCTTATCTCTTATGGTAAGGGCACTTGGGGTTTTGATCAGGAATTGGTTGCCAGTTCCAATTTCCATAAGGGTGTGTCCTGCATTTTCGAAGGTTCTTATAGTTTGGGGTTTTACGTTTAGCTCTTTGATCCATTTAGAGTTAATTTTTGTGTATGATGATAGGTAGGGCTCTTGTTTTAATCTTCTGCATGTGGTCAGCCAGTTTTCCCAGCACCATTTACTGAATATTAACTATCAAAGTCAAAGAGATGGAACTCGGGCAGAGATCATATTCGAGTCATGTGGACAATAAGACCGAATGTGTCATCTGTGCACATCACAGAAATTCTTAATAATTGATGTGAGTTACTGCAGAATAAACAGTTGATTGTACTGTTCTCATGCTACAAAAATGGAATATGCACTCTGCAATGAATGTTTTCTCATTTTTATCAAATATATGCATCATCAAAGGCTGCATCTGTACAGTATGTAAATGCTATTGATGCTGCCACTCGCATGCATGACAGCCCCTGCTTCCCCAGAAGGACCTAGTAGACCCCATACATGCTTGGGATTACGTGTGTACATAAATACTGGATTTGCTTCCTGTCTCCCGTAAGGTGTGTTAGGTCACACTCCTAGTGGGGGCCTCCAGATTGTTAGGGGGGTGTGTACAATCCAATGTCGCATGAAAGATGCAAATAATTGCACAGAAGTTAGATTAGAAAACATAGTGTATTTGAAAATTTTAAATTAGAAAGAGGAAGAGGAAATTCACCTACCCAAGGTAGGGGAGGGGTGGTCTAACTCAGGAAACATGGCCTGGCCATAGCTCAAAGGGCACATGGCCACACCATTGTGAAGCAAGGTTGTGGTCACTGGCAACTCAAGGTTGAGTCCTTTTAATCCTTCCCTTTAATGGAGGAAAGTCACTAAGATGATTGTGTGATGGTCTGCTCCACGTCATCACAAAGGGGCAGGTAAGTGCAGGTACTGATGTCAGGTGACTGAAGAGTAGCAAGCAGATGAGTGTGTTAGTCACAGGATTGATGACTTGGTGGTGGGCTAGATGGGAGGAAACAAGGGAAGGGGCTTTTCCTGCAAGATACTTGTCAGACATTTCTAATCCACAAACTTTTGTAGCAAAAAGGTTGTCTTATTATCATTTCTATGGCTTTGGCCAGCTAAAGGTTGATCTTTGACCTTCTGCTTTTTCACAAGGAAACTGAAAGTTTCTTAGAGATTATTATGTTAAATCATGAGTTGAAAGGTTGTTCTGTTCTTGTCTTGCATCTGATGGAGATTTGCCAAGGGGGTGGGGTAGGCTACCAGCTTGGCCTGCAGTGAAATATCTGAAAGCTTCCTAAAATCTGCCCATTGGCAATGTATCTGTCTATGTCTAACCTGTGCTGAATTAAAAGCAAAGCAAAAATGGTTATGCTGAGGCAAAATGTGAATTAAGTTTATTCTAAGTTTATCAGGATCCCTCCTTTCAAGATGATTCTCAAATTCTTACACAGTATAAAGCCATACTCTTAAAAGTACAGGAACACATTGGTTTTATAGACTTTTGTACTTTAGTGCTAAAGTAATGGAATGAGATTTTTAGATAAGTGTAATTTTCTCTCCAGAAGACCAAGTTGTTACATCTGAATTTAATGCCTGTCAGTGATCAAAAGAAACTTGAAAATGGAATAGGATTTAGCTCTTGGTACTTGTCTTAGTAATTTTAAGTAAAATGAAATGAATTCTGTTTGTTTTTTTCCTAATAGTCTGGCTCTTGTTTGCATCCAACTTTTCCCTAGAATGTTTAATTTGAGGATAATTATTGAGTGCATACAACATACTTCACTTTTTTGGTGATGGTATACCTTTTCAGTTTTCTTCATGCTTTACTTTGACAGTGCAATGTCTCACTCATATGACGTCTTTCCATTTTATATGTCTCAGTTCAGCTAAGACTTTGATGAGACAGATGACAGCAGGAAGACAGTAATGAGATAAAATATGTGTTTGCTACACTGACTGTCTAAAGTCATCATCCTTTCTTTCATGGAAAAGTAGGATTTAAATCTAGTTGAGTTGATAGAGGAATATAAAATGCTGATTTATAGTGTAAGCTTTAAAATAGTAAGCAAAAACTAAAGACTGTAAGGGAATGAGTTATGTAACATAGGTTGTCACATCTCTAAATTTGTGTTGTTGAAAATGTAACTTGGGTAGGATGGACAACTTAACAATGTTGATTCTTCAGATCCATGAGCATGGAATATTTTTCCATTTGTTTGTGTCATCTTTGATTTCTTTGAGCAGTGTTTTGTAGTTTTAATTATAAAGGTCTTTCATTTCTCTGGTTAGGAAGATGCCAAGGTATGTCATTTTTTTTGTTGCTATTGTGAATGGGATTGTGCTTTTTACTTGGTACTCTGCCTGCTTGTTGTTGGTGTATAAGAATGTGACTGCCTTTTGCATGCTGATTTTGTACTCTGGGATTTAGGCAAAGTCCTTTATCAGTGCAAGAACGTTTTTGACAGATTCTCTTGGATTTTCGAAATATAGAATCATATTGTCAGCAAAGAGGGATAACTTGACTTTTCTTTTACTATTTGGATGCCCCTTATTTCCTTCTCTTGTCTGATTGCTCTAGCTAGAACTTCCAACACTATGTTGAACAGGAGGGGTGAAATTGGGCAGCCTTGTCTTATTCCGATTTTCAGAGGAAATGCTTCTAATTTTTTGTCTGGTTAGCAATATGTTGGCTGTGAGTTTATCATAGATGGCTCTTACTATTTTGAGGTATGTTTCCTCTGTGCCTGCACGTTCAAGGGTTTTTATCAAGAAGGGCTGGTAGATTTTTATCAAAACCATTTTTCAGCATCTAATGATATAATCATGTGATTCCTATTTTTACCTCTGTTAATATATTTAATAGCATTTATGATCTTGCAATGTTGAACCAGTCCTGCATCCCTGGGATGAAGCCTACTTGGTCATGGTGGATAATGCAATATACAGATTTAATGCAATACCCATTAAATTACCAACAGCATTCTTCTCAGACCTGGGCAACACAGAAATTCATATAGAAACATAAATGACCATGAATAACCAAAACAATCCTCAGCAAAAGAAACAAAGCAGGACTTCCAGACTTAAAACTTTATTGTAAGGCTACAATAATCAAAACAGCCTGGTATTGGTACAAGAACAGATATATAGATCAATGGAACAGGATAGAGATCCGGAAGCAAAACCTCAATTTCTCAACCAATTTATCTTCAACAAAGCCTCCACCAACAATTACTAGGGAGAGGAGGACTTATTCAGTAGTGCTGTGAAAACTGGTTGACCACGTGCAGAAGATTAAAACAAGACCCCTACCTATCACCATACACAAAAATCAACTCTAAACTAATCAAAGACCTAAATGTAAAACCTCAAACTATAAGAACCTTAGAAAACCATATGTTCTCACTCATAAGTGGACCTTGAACAATTATCATAATACTATAAGAAAGGGATTGGCAGTAGTGGGAAACTGCCAGGCAATCCACCTTCTGAGAATATGCCTGAAGGAACTCAAATCACTCCATGAAAAAGATACTTGCACATGCTTTTTTATTGCAGCATTATTCACAATAGCAAAAACATGGAACCATTGAAAGACATGCCCATTAAAACAGGACTGGATAAAAAAATGTGGTTTATAAACACGATGGAATATCATACAGCCATAAGGAAGGACAAAATTATGAACTTCGCAGCAACTTGGATGAACTTAGAGTCTGTAATACTGAGTGATCTATCACAGAAACAAAGAACTGGGTACCACATGTTCTCAATTATAAGTGGACCCTGAACAATTATAATACTGTAAGAAAGGGATTGACAGTAGTGGGAAACAGCCAGGGGCATACTTCATCAATAAGGGTAACTGACCTCAAACCAGGTGAAGTCGTGACCAAAATAAGGCCCAAACTTTACCTGTAAAATGACCATTTGTATACCTAACCCTGAATTGTACCCCACATCTTTAAAATAATAAAAATTAAAATAAATTTTAAAAATTTTTAAAAATATGTAACTTGGGACATTTTTGCAGATTTTCTTGATCTACAAAAGCTATCCTCAACACTGTGGATACAGACAGAATACGAAGCACCACTGTTCCGGCAATTCTTACTTTTTAGGTATTGTTTGTGTATCATAATGTTTAAAGCTGCATTTGCAAATCTTGCAAGTGTAAGAAAGAGTCATATATTTTTACTTTATATCTCAAATAAAGGTTTCTTCTTCAAAAAAACAAACACATTAATATCTTACAGGAATAACTTGAAAAACAGAGTGAAAAATAAATAAAATTTCTGTTCTCAAGTCAATCTTTGCCTCACTGGGAGAGAATCCCTTAAGCCAACTCTTAAAGTCAAGCTATTAAAATGCAACAATTGTGGTAAATACTAGAATATTGAGGATACCCAGCAGGATGACACTGGGAGGTGGGGGGCAGTAGGAGTCAGTTCTTCCCAGAGAAGGAGATGCTGGAATTGTGCCTTAACAAGTGAGTGGCATCATTCCAACCTCATCGACTTCAGTTCACCATTCCTGATCATCTACATAGAATAAACAATACTTTATTTTAACTAAAGCATATTGTTTTTCTACTTGAGCATTTATGTACATTTGCCTTTTGTTGTCTTTGGAAGCCAGATAGGTCTAGATTCAAATCTCAGCTGTGCTTCTTACTATCTCTGATCTTAAGCAACTACTTTAACCTCATCTGTTTTGCTGACTTGTTAAGAGAGCTGGAGATTATAAGTAAAGCACTTAGAAAAGTGCCTGAAAAACAATAGGTTTAACCATTTAGGCTATTAATATTTTATCAGGTCTTGAAATTGGAATAGATTTACAGACATCTAATCTAAGTGTTCACTGGATACACCAATCCCATTCGTATATGTTTATATTAAAGCTTCTATTGGAAACTCTGTTTCAATCCAATTTTGTTTAAAATACTTTCAGACTTGAAAGACATAGTGCTAGTCCTGGGATAGATACAAAAAATGATTCAACCATATATCTTGTCCTGGGTCGAAAGTTTCCAGTCTAATGCTAGGGACAGGGTGGAGTTGGGGAAGGTAAAAGCAAAACAAGGCAGAATAGATGTGAAAGTCAATAGATGCTAAGGAAGAGATGCCAATAAGACATCAACGGAGAGAATATTATGTACATTGGCAAGTGAAAGAAGGCTTCCTAAAAGGAGTAACATTTAATATGGGCCTTAATGTATGGGTCATATATGGACTTAAGAGTAGCAAGGGAAAAAATCTAGAAGAAAGAAAAAAAAAAACAGCAGAAGCAAAGAAATAATTTGTCATTTTGGCCAAGTTGTGAAGCCAATATGAATAAATAAATGAGTAATAAATATGAAACCAGAAAGGGCCAAATAGCTCTTTGTCCATATCTGTCAACATGTCTCATTAAGTAGCTCCTTAGAGCACAACAAATATCATTTAAAGGCATACCTGAGCTGGCAAGAAAGGAAAATCAACAGGAATCAAATAAGCTCATAAGAAGACTCTGGGACTAACAAAGGTTTTGACTTTTAGGTTCATATATAGACAAAGAATGAGACATTAGACCTGAAGTGTTCAAAATAAATGGATGCATAACTGAAGTCTACCCACAGAGTAAGAGCCTTCCAAGGGCAAAAAAAAAAAAAAAAAAAAAAAAAAGTAGAAGATTTAAAATTTTCTTTGTATTATTATAGGAAGTCATGAATAAAATTTGTTTGTCTGCCTAGCCACAGAAGCAAAGTTATCATTGCTGGTGATTTGTTATCAAAGACTTGTTGCACTTGAGTTTGAAGCTTGAATCAATATTATATGAGTGATCTGGAAAACCAAGTTAAGAAATAAATATGAAGGAGATTACATATAGCTATTATTTTGAGAGTTCCAGAAAGAAGTAAGTATAAATTCATCTGACAGGATACAAAATGTTTTACAAATTAAATCCCCACTGAAAAGTAGCTCATGAATAAAAATTACATAGTTCACGATGAAACAACTATTAGAGATAGGCAAGAGACCAATAGACGATAGAAGCTGACCTCCAAGAACTTCAGATAATAGATAGACACTGTCAAATAAATATAAATAATATGGATAAAGACATAAAAGAATAAGCCATATATATGAGAGAAAGAGGACATCATCAAAAAGATGTACTTAAGAAAGAATATACAAATAAAAAATACAGTTTGATATTAAAAATCAAAATCGTGCATAAACAGTAGCTTACATGAGCTGAAGAAATAATTAGTGAAATAGAAAATCGGCCTGAAGAAATTACCAAGTACAGAGAGATAAACATTTTTAAAAGTTAGAAGACATGGAAGATGGAATTCAAAATGATAACAACATAAACAGAAATGGTAGGAGAGTAATATTTGAAAGACGACAGGAGAAATTATTACTTTTTTCACTAATTTCACTCACCAGTGTGACTACAATCTGACCCACCACCATTATTTGCCAGGCACATTTTAATAGCTTCTTACCTGACTTTTCTGATTCTGTCCTTGCCCCTAGAGTCTGCGCTCAACATTTGAAACTGAAAAAAATAAAAGTCTAGGTTCTGTCAATCCTCTGCTTAAAAGCTTCCAATGGTTTCCTGCCTCATTAATGGTAAAATTACTTAAACAGCTTGTATAGCCCTATATAATATGTCTCTTGTTAATTCTCAGAATACTTTCCTTTTATTCTTTCCCTTGGCCAATCTATTCTAGCCATATCTGCTTCCTTGCTATTTCTCAAATACTTTAACCATGCTTCTACCACAGAACTTTTGAAATTGAAGTTTCCTCTGGTTGTATGCTCTTTCCCCAGGTATTTGCAAGGGTCTTTTTATTTATTTTCTTCAAGTTTTTTTGCACAAAATCATTTTGTGAATGAACACTTGCTAAAAGTTTTATTAAAATTGCAAAACCTCATCTCTACCCCAGCATTCCTTATCCCCTTAGCTTACACATATTTTATAGCACTTATCACCTATAAAATATATTTTACTTATTTATTTATTTCTGTCCATCACCTTTTATCACACCACCAAAGAAAATAAATTTTGCAAATGATAATGGCAAAACTAGTAGAAATTGACTAAAGCAGTAATTAGAGAAAAGTTTATAACTTTAACTTGCTGTATTATATTTTAAAAGTCTGAAAACTAAAATGACAGGTTTAATACTCAATACATTGAAAAAAATTGTAAAAACGTGAACTCAATGGGAATCCAAAGACAGAAATCAGAAATAAGAAGTATGCAAATAGAATTTAAAGAAATATAAACAAAGTTATATTAGACGGGATTATTCAAATAGAAAGCTGTTTTTCATTATAAAAAATAAATTTAATAAAAAAGTCTCTGGAGAAGTTAGTCATGAAACAAAGTTGAAGACAAGGTTAATCATAGGTCTTAAGAGTCTGAAGAGTGGATATACTGTAAAAATAACAGAAAATAAAAAGTATTAGAGCTAACCTATGAACAGCTTTTTGTCAATGAGTTTGAAAATGTAGAAGAAATGGAACGTTTCCTAAAAAACTGTAACTTATCACAGCTGACACAAAAATAAATTTTTAAAAATGCCTAAACAAACCTGTAAAAGAAGATAGGAAGGATTATAAAATATACATGGAGAAGAGGCGGGATTATTAATTATGCATTTGTAAAATAAATTAGAAGTCTTATTTCATCTCATACCACACACAAAAATAAATTTCAGTTGGACATATAGACTATAGCTTTTATATACATTTTAAAACCTGGGAAATATCATGAATTGCTTTCAGACATACAGTATTCCATATATAACAGAAAGACAAAAATACATATGGGAATGATGTTCATTAAAATCAGGACATTGGTTGCTTCTTGGGAGGACAGGAATTGAATGTAATGAAGAAGGGTATCACAGGAGACTACAACTCTAGCTCTAATTTTCAGTGTCATCTTAGAAATGGTGTGATGCAATCATAGCAAAATGTGAAGATTTGGCAAGGCTGAGCTGTAGATACATGGATGCTCATTATATTATACATTGTATTTTTTAGGGTTTTTTTGGTTTTTTTGAGTCAGAGTCTCACTCCATTGCCCAGGCTGGAGTGCAGTAGCACACTCACAGCCACCCCAGCATGGACCTGCAGGGTTCAGGCAATCCTTCCACCTCAGCCTTCCAAGTAGCCAGAACTACAGGCATGTACTACCACACCTGGCTAATTTTTGATTTATTGAAGAGACGAGGTCTTGCCAAGTTGCCCAGGCTGGATATTTTGGTACCTTTAAATGTGTCACTGTTTAGAAAAGAATCTGCAGCCAAATGATCTGGCTTCTTTATGTAAGCAGTGAGACATTCTTGAAGTTCTTTCATGGAAAATCTGACCACGTAGAGCTTCAGCAGTGCGTCACAGAAACCTGAGTGTTCTCTCTCTTCTATCTCACAAAGAAAGATCTCAACACATCACAATTTGGATAAATATCCCAAATAAACAAATACAGACAAGATTAGCCTTGCTAAAACCAACCATGGAAACAAAGATGCTTTACTGATAAACTTTCTAAAGAGAATAATATTTTCTTTGAAAATTTTGTTCATGCTTAAGGCACCTAAAGACAACCACACAACCTTGTGCAATATTTGGAAAACAACAAATTAAACCAGTTGTGTTTGGAGCTTGGAAAGTGAAACTTCTCCATGAAAGGGTTTTATATTAATGACACCTTTGTGATATCTTATAGTCAAGGCAGAGGCAAAAGCAAAGTGTGTTTCTCCCAAGTGCAATTTTTAAAAGAATGTGTATAAAAAGAATCATTTAAAAACTATGTGTATTTATATATCTGCTAGCCATAACTTATAAAACATTATTCCATAGAACTCTAATCCCATTATTTATGTTTTTTGTATTTCAACTTTTATGTGTAATATGTAATTATTTTGACTGCCCCTTTGTGTGCTCTATTGGTGGACTGGAATTCAGAAGGGTTTCTTTCTGAGAATACTGATGTGCTCAAGATAGCAATCTTCCCCACTCAGCTCATCTTTCTGATCCAAATAGTTTTACTTCTTGAATGTGTTCTCAATGACTTGAATAGGACAAAGCATCCAAAACATAGTGTTCCCATAAGGTATTTAATCTCAAAGAGACACAAGTTTTATTCCCTCAAGGAAAAAAAACCTAGTGCCAAATATGAATTGCTTTTCACTTTTTCTCTTCTTTTTCCTTCTCTGAGGGTGTCTGTGTAGATAAAGGAATAAGAGGGCCAGAGTCATTATCTGGGTAATTCAACTCTATTACATTTTGCCCAAGATTGTATGATGAGACATAAGAGAGGATTTTTCAATGCTGAGCTATTTGATGGAATCTTGAAACACTACAAGTATTCAGAAAAAATTGAGAATCTACTATTATGGGATGGGAATCTAAAAGTAGAAGGTAAAACTAGGGAGAAAGGAAATAAACATTTAATGAACACTTGACTATGTTTCAGATACTTCAGACACATCAACTAAGTCAGCAGTCCCCAACCTTTTTGGCATCAGGGACTAGTTTCATAGAAACTAGTGATTTCAGGATGATTCAAGTACATTACTTTATTTCTAGATCCTTCACATGCACATTTCACAATAGGGTTCACACTCTTATGAGAATCGAATGCTGCTGCAGATCTGATAGGAGGCGGAGCTCAGGCGGTAATGCAAGCAATATGGAGCAGCTGTAAATACAGATGAAGCTTCACTCAGTCACCCACTGCTCACCTCCTCCTTTGTGCCCCGGTTCTTAACAGGCCACAAACAGGTACTTCCATGGCCCGGGGTTTGGGGACCCCTGAACTAAGTGAAATCTTATACTATCCCCATGTAGTCTTTATTGTATTCCTCATATCACCAATGACAAACAGATACTTTAGCAGGTGAAATAATGGACCTAAGAGCAAGTGATGGGCATAGAGGTGCACTGCTCAGATTTTCATTCAAGAAAAGCTGCTGTCAACGCATAGGTAGGTGATGCTGCTGCTGCACCTTCAGATCTCTCTTGGTATTTACACCAAAGTCACACTTCACTTGCACTGCCCCTAGGCAATGACAGAGCACAGCAGTGGTACCAGAGTCAGTCTATAACTGTCTAATGCTGGATTCTATGAATCTGCTTTGAGATGCTGCATTGGCCTGGCCAGGGCTTTCTTAGAACTGCACTCAGAACTGCAGCTCCCACCTCAGCTTCCCTCCTTCCCACTTCTCCTTCACGGGTGCCTTAGTGGTATTGCCTGCCTTCTCTTGTTCTCTTCATCTTTATCCTTCATAATCATTTTCCTCTTATAAATCTAATCCCATCTTTTCATCTGTTTCTCAAAGGACTTTATTTAGCATAGGTCACAGAACTAACAGCTTTCAGTTTAAAAGAGGAATACATTCTAGAGATCTAATAAATAGCATGGCAACTATTGTTAATAATAATGTATTGTGTTCTTGAAGTTTGCTAAGAAAGTAAATCTTAAGGGTCATACACCCAAAAAACAAAAAGTAGTAACTATGTGAGGTGACGCATGTGCTAATTAGTTTATAAGAATCATTACACAAGGTATACTTATATCAAAACACCATGTTGTACACCTAAAATATACACATTTTTAAAATTTGTCAAGTATATCTCAGTACAGATGGGGAAAAACCCTAATGGCTGTCAGAATTAGGATCTGATGCCAAAAGGTATTACTTTTTTAATATTGGCATTAATACTACTAATGATACTAATATTATTACTACTGCTAATTAACATAATATATACCATTTCTGAGTGTTAACTTTGAGCTAAGTATTGTGCTTAGGGTGATATGCATTATCTAATTTAGTTTTCATTAAAACAGTACAAGATAGATACTATCATCTTTGTTTTTCAGATGAGAACCCAAAGACTTAGAGATAATAACCTTCCCAGGTCACAAAATTATCCAGCAGCATATGTGGGATTTGAACATGGGGCTGTCTGGCTCTGAAAATGACATTCTTAACCCTTCTGTACACTTTATATACTTTCAGCACTTTTTATGCTTTAGGGCTATGATTTCATGGGTATTTTTTCACTTAAAGTCAGAATAAGTAACAAATATTAAGGAATTCAACTCTGTACCCAGGTTTTTGGCTATACACTGAAGACTCAGTAGAAGGAAAGACTGGTTTCTCCTTTAAAAATAATCATTATTCATCTGTAAGATTACTAACAATTTAAATGAAAAGAAATTATTGACACTCCTGAAACAAAGAATCATCCAAGAAACCAGACAATTATATGGATGTTACTAAATGATGTTAGTGCCTCTTCTGAGCAAAGTAATACAAACAAACAAACTCCAAAGGCTATGAAGTTTCAAATTAGCAAGTTCCTATTACCTGGAACAGAGAAACCAGGTTTTGAAATTTTTTAAAGATTTGTAGAGGCACAAAATGTAGGATATCGCAGTGAAGGAGAACAATGAATGACAATTTGCTAGCTGGAGGGGAAAAATAACATCAATCCTTAAAATAATGGCAGATTCAGGGAGAAATGTAATTAGCAATTTCCACTTGGTGTCACTTAAAACATCTCTTCCATGCATATATACATCATGTTCTGGAATGTAATAAAATGGAATTAGTATGCAATCAACAGTCAGATGGAACTATAGCCCACAAGTATGTCATCATGAACTGGTCAAACAATAAAACCATGAACTAGGGCAACAAGGAGGAAGTTTAATGATGCTGCATGGGAAATTTAATGTTGTCAAGGCATCTCCCCAATGGAGGCATCCATTTTAATCTTGGACCCCCATCCCACAATTTATCCTTCCTAACTCAAGGAGTCTTAAAATATTTCCTCCTGTTTTACAATAAAAGAAATTATATATATATATATATATATTTTTTTTTTTTTAAGACAGAGAGACAAAAATCTACATTCTAAACTTTAAATGAAAAAAAAGAGATGGCTGACCTGAGTTAAACAGACTACCGAAGGGCTATTAGATTCTGTAAGCAGAAATAAAGATCAACTTGCTAATTAGTAATTCTACCTGTCACTTGTTAGTATTTGGAGGACAAGCAAAGCTTCTTTATTAATTTCTTTAAAAAGCTTAAATATTTGAAGTAAACCCTAAAAACAACATGGGGAAAGGTTAATAATTTTTGTAAAAGAGTACAGAGAATCCTACTACAAATAACCCGTGCCCCAGAATGAAGCTGTTTGGGGTTTATAGTAGAGGAAAGACTCAAAAAGAGACATGAAGTATTTGAAAGAATAAGCAATTGAGACCAGACCAAAACCAAAATTATCTCCTTAGGCTACCCGGCTAAAGGTTTTCTGAACTGAATGCTATTATTACAAACCTGCTTTCTAGCATTTACTCTTATGTTTAATGAAGCTTTAGCCAATTTTACCACAAGGTGCACATCCCATGAAGTTTTCTGGGCTGGACCATATCCAAGTGCTTACATGGATACATTGACTGACATTTCAACAAACTTCTGAGGTAGCAAAGTGAGACTACCTGGATAAAAGAGGAGATATAAAATCTTGCTAATCACTTTTCATTTAAACTTGTTACCAAGACTAATAATATAGTATACAATTTCAACAAATAGCAGCAAACTGAAAGGTGAACAGAGTAACTAAAATAAGAACAGTGCTATGGTAAGTGTTGGAAGGGCATGGTTGGAAAATTTGGAAGGGTCTAAGTTCACACCCAGCCTTTGAGGCCATATTAAGGAATCCAGTCCACATGCCACACACTTTTTTTTTTTTTAAGAAGGAAAGATTATTAGAACAGAAGTGACACATTGAATTAGCATTTTCCAAAGATCATTCAGACTACACTGTGCAGAATGGAGATAGTGGATCCCAGTGTATCAGTCTGAAAGTTGCAACAGTAGTCCAGGTGGGAAATAATGGTAACTTGGACTATGTTGTTGATGGTGAAAGTGGAAAGAGAAATAAGCTGATTTAAGAGAAAGTGAGAAGGTAAAATTGACAGAATTTGGAAGGAGGATGTGAAGGCGAGGAAGAGGAAATCGTTCAGGATGGTGTCTAGTTTTCTGGTTTGTTTAGTTGGATAGATAGTAATGTATTTGCTGAGCTGGGTATCACCAAAAATGGGAAACAGGTTTGCTTCTGAAAATGTTCAGCTTAAAGTGCATTGAGACATAAAGAATTTGGAAGGTGGATATGTGCATCTGGAGATCAGAGGAGTGGTCTGAATGGGGACGTGATATGAAACTTGTATGAGTATAGATATCTTTACTGAGATTGAATAATAAAATGAAGTTTGCCAGAAAGTCAAGGAAAGAAAGTGCATTCCAAGCAGAGGGAACAGAATGTGTAAACGACATGGAAATGTGGATATCTCAAGTGCATATTTTTAAACCTTAATTCCTGTCAAACTTTAAGATTCTGTTTAACACTGTATGGGGGGAGGCAGAAGTAAAAATAAGAAAAAATTAATGTAACCTAGGAGATGAGGATGAAAGAGATGCTTATACTGTGTGAATTTGTTTCTTGCGGTGCACATTTTCAGTAATTTGAAAACAAAATATTGGTCAATAAATATTGTTTAAAAGAATCTAATAGAATTTGAAGAGAAAATGTCTCTGCTTGATTGAATTCAGGGGATCCTCACATAGCTGTGTAAATTGTACGTTATACTACATTATACACTATGCTATTCATGTAGCTTACAATGTATAGTGTGAAAGCTCAAAAACTGTACACGAGGCCTTAATTACAATTATTTAAGATGTAATCACTCTTAAAGTAGTCAAATAAATAATTAAAATCCCGCAAGTCTTTCCTAGAAGAGGTAACACCTAAATTTAGACATCAAGAATGAGTGAACAAGTCAGTTGAAGGGAAAATGGAGTTGGGAACGGTAGAAAGGAGAGAACAGTTCAATCAGAGAAGTGTTTACAGATTTGTCATGGCACTGTTGTTGTTTTTTTTTCTTGCCAAAGAGTTCAGTTAATGGAAAATATAAAATGTTTAATGCTCCATCTATTCTAAACACCTTGTAAGCAATAGATGATGGCTTAAATTATCATCACAGATTTCACATATAAAGCTTATTTGATTTAGCCTTTTTGAAAGGTGTGACATTTATTAAGACTCATGTCCCAACAGAATCAAGGTTTATAAGGAGTTATCAGAACGAGGACCATGGTCAGTAATTACTTCAAAATATTTTTAGTTCTTTTCTTTTTGATCTTTTGCCAAATCCTCTATTAAAAGCTTTATTACAAGGTAATGTAATTGTATTTCTCTCTTTGGTGCCCTCTAGACTATAAGCTATTTGAGAGTAAGTCTCTTTTACCTATTTAAACATACAGTGTCTAGGACCGTGTTTAGCATAGAGTGGGTGTAAATGTTAATGGATAAATGGATGAGTAAATGAATGAATGCATACTATCAGAGACTAGACAATGGATCAAGGAAGAAGAAATATAAATTCTAGTCTTGAACCTATCTTCTGTGTGACGCCTGGAAACAGTTTTGTAATTTTATAGTTCAGTTTTCTCATTTGTTTGATTTACTCTTTTTAAAACGTTACAGGTTCTTAGCTTGTGTTTAGTTAATGAATAAGGCATAGTTGTCCTCATTTCATATGGGAAAGGGGTCTAATATCTGCCTAATAGGTACTATCACCCTGATTCACACACACACACATACACACACACACACACGCACACTTTCAATGTTATTCATAGCAACCATGCTTTAAAGTAGATATAATTGTCATCACTTTTACCAGTGGAAAAACTGAGATTCAAATATGTTAACTAATGTTTCATTTTCACACAGAGTAACTAGGATATAATTGAAGACTGTCATAGACTCAAACCTTTCCATCTCATCATGCTGCCACTTGTTTGAGAAAGTAAAAAGGGGTACACACATACAAGGCAACACCATTGTTTCAGATATTAGCCCAAAGGCACATATCTAAGTGTTTATTTCTGTATAGAATAGCCAAACTGGTTCTCATACCAGCTCACTCAGGATATGAAGCAACAGATAGACCCAGATATTTATTAAGTGGGAGAGTAAAAAGTTCAGTATTTGACGAAGACTGTTTTGTTTTGTTTTCTTCTTGCAACTAGACAACAGCAAATGAAGAACATGAAATGTTGGCAGACAACTTGGTTAAAGTACCAGACTTCTTTGTCATCCAGCCAGACACTAGGGGTGAAAAAAAAAAAAAAACCTGCTTGTTATCTTTGTTAAGTCTCTCTTGGCTGAAAAATAGAGTACTCTCCAGAGGAAAAGGGTATGGTCTTTTCTCTATTAAAAAACTCTACACACAAAGGTTACTCTGAGTGAAAGGAAAAAATTTCTCCGATCTCAAAATCGTCCTTTTTAAAATAAGAACAATAAAAGGGTGAGGGGAATGATGGACATGTACAAGATGACTTGGATTAAGAATTTACTTGTCATGCATTAACAGTCCATTTTCTAACCACAAGGAATGTATGTGAATGGATGTATCCAGAGTAAATATATTGGTGAGTTAGATGTTTATGTGAGCATTTAGTTTTCATCACAAATTGTTATTCTTACCTTTCTCAGACATTTTTTAAAATCTCATCTTTCTCCTTGACTGTCTCAGAATTCAAGCTTGATGACAACGGTTTCCTTTGGCCTGGGGTTTCTATTGTAAATGGTCTCTTTTAGACTGACCTTTTAGTAATAGACTCCTTCTATGTCTTTTGTTGTAAGCTACTACAAATCTTTGCTGGAGGTCTGAAGTAGATTCTATTAATAACCTTGTTTTGTTTTGTTTTTTAACCCTTGTCTGCATGCACATGCTTGCCATAGCCTCATCTTGAATGGAGTATATGTCTTTGCCTCTTGATTTGAAAATTGATTGTGTAACTTGCTTGAGACAATGAAAGATGATGGAAATGACAGTGTACCAGTGCTGAGCCTAAGTTTCAGAAGTCATCAGTGTATCCACTTGCACATCTGCCATCACCATGAGAAGGACATACTTGGGCAGCCCAGTGGTCACAGGAGGAGGATGAGAAACACTTGGAGTAGAGCTGCCCTAGTAGAGCCCAACCTGGATCAGGGGTCAGCTGACCTCCAGTGGACTTGCAGAAACAAGAGCAGCGACAAACTACTGTTGTTTTAAGTCACTGGGGTTTGGGATAATATTTTATGCAGCAAGTTAACTAATACAAAGTATCTGGAAAACACTTATATTTTAAAATTTATATTTCAAATATACATCTATGTATTTATGGTTAATGAGAAGTTATGTATGAAAAGTCTTTTAATTTTCAGAAACAGTATATTATTGCATAATTTAATAATGTGAATATTGCTGTGGTTTGAATGTCCCTGCCAAAACTCATGTTGAAACTTAATTGTTATAGTAACAATACTGAATGGCAAGATCTTTAAGGGTTGGTTAGATCATGAGGGCATCACCCTTGTGAATGGATATTAATGCCATTATTACAAGAGTGGGTTAACTATCACAAGAGTTCTGCCTCCGTTTCCTCTCTTGCTCTCACGTGGACTCTGTTGCCCTTCCACCATACTATGAAGCACTAACAAGGCCCTCACCACATGCCAAGCCATGTTGGTGCCATGCTCTTGAATTTCTAAGTCTCCAATGGAACTCCTTTTTTAAAAATAAATTACATAGCCTGTAATCTGTTATAGCAGCAGAAAAATGGACTGAGACAAATATGTTATCCTTTTTGACCTATTTAGGTGAACGTCTTCCTTCACAATGGCTATCATAACAGAATTCTCTGTGAAGCTTTGCCTAATGTCTTCTGAAAATGAAATCACTTCCTACTCCTTGCTAAATGTATATCTTGAACATATTTCTATGTTTTCTCTCACTAGATTTTTGTGACACCCAAGCTCAGGACTATATTTTATGTATCTCTGTAGTATGTTTCATGGACATATCAGACACTCAAAAATATACATAAACTGGATATATTCAGTGACAGATTTCCAATCAGTTCACATGTTGAGAATATATTATCCAAAAAGATAATTCTCTAAGGAATACTGGATATGTTGCTTTTGAAAAACACAAACACAATGTATTGATGTTGCTAAGAAAACAAGGTACATTATTTGTGTGTGTGTGTGTGTGTGTGTGTGTGTGTGTGTGTGTGTGTTGGAGTCTCACTCTGTCACCCAGACTGGAGTGCAGTGGCCGTTCCTGCAGCCTTGACCCGCTAGGCTCCAGCGATCCTTCCGCCTCAGCCTTCCAAGTAGCTGGAACTACAAGCGTGCGCTACCACACCCGGCTAATTTTTTGATTTACTGTAGAGATGAGATCTCACCAAGTTGCCTAGGCAGGTCTCGAACCCGTGGGCTCAGGCAATCCACTCACCTCAGCCTCCAAGTACAATATTATATATAAAGTCAAGTGCAATGAAATACAAGAGGCAATACAAGTGAGCCCTCAAGTCCATGCCTGCTCTCAGGTATCTAGATGGTAGATGATAGACACATCACAACAATTCTGGTCTTTAATGAGAAAGGCAGAGTCAAATTAATTCCCATTGATTCTCAGAAGGTTATTTCTTTATTCCTAATGACACATAATCAAATAATGTGGCAAATGGAAAAATGCACATTACTTTCAACAGTATCAAACAAAATCCAGGATAAAAATATATGTAGCTCAATGAGGTGATGAATGTGGAAAGAAAGTTGTATTTGACTATCTAAACACATATATGGATGGAAAATAATGAGTTATACTTTATTTTTTTATTTTTTTATTTTTTGAGTTGGAGTCTCACTCCATCGCCCAGACTGGAGTGCAGTGGCCACTCCCGGCCACCGCAGCCTCGACCTGCTGGGCTCCGGCGATCCTTCTGCCTCAGTCTTCCAAGTAGCTGGAACTACAGGCGTGCGCTACCACGCCCGGCTGATTTTTTGATTTATTGTAGAGATGAGGTCTCACCAAGTTGCCCAGGCGGGTCTTGAACCCGCGGGCTCAGGCAATCCACTCACCTCAGCCTCCCAAAGGCATGGGATTACAGGCTGAGCCACCGAGCCCGGCTGAGTTATACTTTAATGTAAATATGTCACTGGGAGCACAGAACCAGGATAAAATTTGTCAACAGTAAGGGCACCAGTGCTCCAGTTGTGACTTTAGTTGCATTGTCTAGGTAAATTACGGTAATGTGGTCCCAGCTCCCAGTCTTGAAACACTTAAAGCTGGTGACAGGGAGGGACATGGGTTACTCTGCGATTTACATCTCATTCTGCATCATTTGTAAGTGGTAAATTGGGTCCATAAATTCTGACCAGGCCTCTCTGCCTACAACAAAATAGTTCAACAAGCAAGAGAATGTGGTACAATAACAATTCCAGTAGCTAATATCTATTAAACTAAAGCTCCCAGCATTTATCATGCATTAACTCATTTAAATCCCATAGCACTCTGTAAAGTAGTACTCCTATTAGACCCATCATGTCGATAAGATTTTAGTTGATACTCAACCAGTTTCCTTCTTTCCCCATTTCTTTAAGTATTTTTAATTTTTTTGATGTTTAATTATTGTGGGAACATACTAGTTGCATATGTTTGTGGGGCACATGTGATGTTTTGATACAGTCATACAATGTGTAATAATCAAATCAAGCATTTGCCATTTCTTTGTCTTAGGAACATTCCAATTCCACTAGCTATTTTTAAATATATAATACATTGTTAACTAGAATCACTCTATTGTTCTACCAAGTATAAGGTCTTATTTATTCTACCTAACTGGATTTTTATACCCATTAACCACTCCTACCTTATCTTCTTCCCCATTTCTGTGTTCCCAAATCAAGAAATAAAATAAACAAAAATTAATATATCACATTATTGTTAAACAATGGTAAGAAAAGGTAGCTTGGTCCATGGCAAGACTCAGACTCCCTATTATGTTCCTTCTAGATCAAGTGTGCTATGCAAATGCCATAATAGATAAATACATATTATAAAGATTTGAAAAATATTCATATTGCTAACATTCTTTCTTCACTGATAGGAAATGCAAATGGTGTTACATATATTGCTCCCATTTATTATTGGATCTGCTCCCAAGCTTTCTAATTTGTTCTATCACTCATACATGTCCATTCTTGGGACTATTCCATACTGTTTTAATGAATATATTTTTAAAATATGCCTTAATAGCTGGTAGCACAAGTGCAATCACATTCTTCAAATTATCTTGACTACCCTCTGTTCTTATTCTTCCACATTAACATTTTGGTAGTCTCAAGTTTTATACTAAAAAAAAAGCTTTTAAATATTAATCAGTATCACAATATACTTATAGATTAATTTTGAGAGAGCAACTAACTTTATGATATTTCTCCAGTAATTCAGGATTTCTTTTGTGCCTATTTTTTCCCCAGAAAAGGTCCTTCCAATTTTTTGTTCTATTATTCTCTTATTCCTAAGATAAATATTTCCTTATTGCTGACATATATTCTTTACTACTTTTCTTAACAAGGACCTTACTTAGTCTTTACGTGCCTAAACTTATGTTTTTCCCCCTTCATTTTGAATAATGGTGTAGCACAGTATCTTATCTTTAAGAGACCATTGTTTCCCTCAGCTTATTAAAGATATTACTCTGTTGTTCTTTGTCGCTGATGAAAAGTCTGTGATCAGAATGATTGCCAGTTTTGTGGTAATTTTTTTTTTTACTCTGTTGACTTTAAAGATTTTTTATTTTTGAAATATCTGGGAGTAGATGTATTGGTGCTTATTTTATTAGCATTGAAGCTTACTTTAATTATGTGACATATCTTGATGAAAACTTTTATAAAATATATGTTAAATATTTTTTCTGTAGAATTTTTTTATGGGACTCTTTTGGGAAATACAAATGATATGTTGAAGACTCCTCAATATATAAAACAGGTTTCTAAGCTTTGTGTATATACATATATGTGTATATATTTTATAAATATATATATATATTTCAGAACATGTCTTTAGTTAAGTCTTCACACCTACAAGGACTTATACTGAATGTTGTTAAAAGAAAAATTTCACCCATCTAATGAGGACTTGAAGAAATTTCAATAGCTGTAAGTTCCATGGTGGAATTTCAAAATTAGTTATTTTTCATATCCTTATATTGCATATCTTCCTAATTTTCTATTCATAATTTCTTATTCTTTATATGGATATTATTTCTTCTTTTGCCTCTTTGAAGATTCTATTAATCTCGTTAGAGTTATTTCTAAGCATGTCATTCTTTTTATTTAAACCAAAATGAATTAAGTCCATTTGCTGATTTTGTTGACTGTCTTATTATGTGTCATTTTCTTCATAGATTTTTGGCATGCAAGTTCATTTTTTAATTTTTATTTATTTATATTTTTTGAGTCGAAGTCTCACTTTGTTGCCCAGGCTGGAGTGTAGTGGTACGCTCACAGCCACCACCGTCTCGACCTGCTGAGCTCAGGTAATCCTTCCACCTCAGCCTTCCTAGAAACTGGAACTACAGGCACAAGTCACCACATCTGGCTAATTTTTTGATTTATTGTAGAGATGAGGTCTCATCAAGTTACCCAAGCTAGTCTTAAACCTGTGGGCTCAGGCAATCCTCTCACCTTGCCCTCCCAAAGTGCAAGTTCATTTTTAATAGTAGTTACACTAGTCATAATAGGTTAACTCTTCTAAAAATCAGGGTTCCAATATCAGAAGCTCAACACAATACAAGCTTATCTCTTTCTCATATAACCATTTAATAAAAGAGGTTGAATGGCAGCCAGCCTTCTTCCATTCTATGGTTTTACTCTCCTCTAGCTTCTTTGAGCTCTTCCTCATTCAACTATATCAATCCTCTGACGGACCTTCAATCTCCTCAAATATTAACTGGTGATAGTAATAGCACCTGCTTCATTGATGTAAGCATTATACATGTCACTGTGCTCAATAAACACGAATTGCTAATACTAACAATGATTATACAACTCTAGATGCAATGAGATTCACTGAGATTTCAGGCAGAGGAGTGACATGGCATATTCAAATTTGGCCAGTGTTTGAATGACCAACTGGTGCCATGTGTACATGCTGAGAATAAAGTAGAAAGCGGGGTGGGGAGGTGGGATTGGCAGATGAGAGAAACTGCTAGGGGAAGGAGGGGCATACTGCATCAACAAGGGTACCTGCATAATCAATGTTTGTATACCTAACCTTGAAGTGTACCCCACATCTTTATAATAAAAAAGAAGGAAAAAAACAAATAAATAAAATAAAATAACATCAGCTGGAAGCATGCCAGAATTGGGAACTTTAAGAATGAAGAACATGGGTTAAGGCAGGATCCCCTCTTCCCTCCTTCATGCCTTCCCCCCCTCCATCTCCACCCTGAAAACTAGTGCTGCTGTGGCACGGTATTAAAAATAAACTTTATTCTCAAAAGACACTATGCTACACATTTTTCATAAAGGATCATGTAAGCCTTACCACTATTCTGCAATTATAGGAAGAATTACTACCACTTTTTCAAATGGGGATATTCAGTCTTGGAAAAGTTATGTCATGATTTGTTTACGGCAAGAGGTTTCACATTAAGGACAGCAGAGCAAAGACAAATGTAGCCAGGGTCCTCCATGATCTTGTTTTGATACTGTGCCAGCCCTGGACATTCTGCCAATAAACATTTTTATATGAAAAAAAAAGTAGAAAGCAAAAGAGATAAAAAATTCCTACTTTGGTAGAGCTTATATTCTAGTGAGAGAACCATAATAAACAAGTAAAAGAATGATGTTTTAGAGAAGTCATTGTGGCAGCAATATGGAGGATGAATTGAAGAATAGTAGGTTTGCCTGTGCAATAAACCAGATAAAAGACACAAGGGCCTGTGCTAAGCTGATGGTAAGAAGGATGGAGAGGAAAGCATGGACTTGAGAACATTTTAGGGGTAAAAATGGCAGTACATGGTGGTATAATGAAGGGTGGCAGGATAGGAGCATGAGAGAGAGAGAGAGAGAGAGAGAGAGAGAAACAGAATGAATCACAAGCCTCCAATGTTTCTGATCTGGGTGATTCAGTGAATGATGGCACCATGATTATTAATAAAGGGGAGAGAGAAGCCTTATGGGAATATAAGAGTTCAATTATCTGCCAGTTGAGTTTGAAGCTCCTATAGGTTACCTGACCATATTTGCTTGGTGAACAGCTTAGTAGATATTGTTTGCCACAAAGCAGGTATGCCAGGTAACTTTTGTTTGTCTCTCCAGGTCCACTCCCTATCAGGTTCTGTCCCCTGGAAAACTGAGCTATATGACTGGCACTAATAGACTTCCTTGTTTCTGTTCCTGGATGAATTTGGTGGAGAGTAAACTTGGCAAGAGATTGGCAGAAGTGAAGAAGGAGAAGAAAGTCATAGCCGTGCTTGGTGGCTCAGCCTGTAATCCCGCACCTTGGGAGGCTGAGGTGAGTGGAATGCCTGAGCCCGCGGATTCGAGACCCGCCTGGGCAACTTGGCGAGACCTCATCTCTACAATAAATCAAAAAATTAGCCGGGCATGGTAGTGCGCGCCTGTAGTTCTGGCTACTTGGAAGGCTGAGGCGGAAGGATCGCCAGAGCCCAGCAGGTCGAGGCTGCGGTGGCCGGAAGCAGCCACTGCACTCCAGTCTGGGCGACTGAGTGAGACTCCAACTCAAAAAAAAAAAAAAAAGTCAGGGTATTTATTCCCCAGGCTTCTTACCAGCCAGGATGCTATAAGCTAGCTACATCTCTTGACCAGAGGCCGAGGTCGATGTCTAGTAAGTCAATCTCTGTCTCTCTCTCTCTCTATCTCTCTCTCAGGTTCTGCTAACTGCTCCCATCTTGCCCCTTCAGGCCTAGAGGCAGTGATGAAATCTGTTGTTACTATCTCCAGGATTCTACACAGACTCCTCCCGGGATCTCTACATTCACTATGCTTTTGTATATCGTCTTTATATTAAATTGTTTTCAAATCACCTAATTTGTATGTGTCATATATTTCCACTTGGATGTTTACTAATATAGTAGAGATTCACTAAATAATTATTGAATGAAAAATTTACAAATGAATATATGAATGGACCTTGACTTGAGAAAATGAATTTCGTCACCATCTGGGTAATGATAAAAGCCATGAGATACCTGAGGAGTTGGTACAGAATAAGGGGAGAAGTTATTATCTGACTGAAAGTGAGAAAAAACTTGAAGAGGTTGCACATTGGGTGGAAGGAAATTCCAAGGTACCGTGGGGAGTATTGGTGAGGTGTGTTAAGTTATTTAGGAATTTCCCCTCACCTAGTAACAGAATATACTGCTCCTCAGAGATGGGCGTGGAGTAAAGTAAAAGGATAATCAAAGGTAGAATAAGGAAGTTAAAAATTACCCACCCACATTTCTGAACTAGCTTAAAGGAGTGAATTATTGGTAACTGTAATGATTTCAAAGTTAGAATGTCTTTATTCCTGAGGGAGAAAAAACAACTTCTTCCTGTGCCTCATTTTTAAAAAAAATCCAACTTAATTGGTATGTTTGTCTTTCAGAAACTTAAGGCGATTCCAAACCAAGCAGCTTAGTTTTCCTTTTAACAGGACCAAAATAGCTATGTACGTCCATCAAACAATCTTGGCAAGAGATATCTGCCACATAAAACATGGATCGCTCTCTTTCTGCTCAGAACTCTAGGCTACCCCTTTCAAAATGTAATGAAATTTTTGGAATAGTTAACATTGACCCTATAAATACCTTTATAGGTATTCCTAAAGTGAGCAAAAGAGGAAAGGAACCCACCGTGGCAGGAGTAGTGACCAGGTTCTTGCAAGGAACAGAGAACACATGGCCACTGCCCATATTCTATACACCAACCATCCACCCCACCTATAAAACAGCAACTGGGTAATGCAATTAGTCAAATGAAAAAATATACCATATGAGAGAACTTTGGAGGACAATGGATATTTTGATATCTCCAGTGCGGTGATGGTTACACATGTCAAAACATCACTTTATATATTTCATACACATGCAGTTTATTCTATGTTAATTATACTTCAATAAGTTTATATAAAACAAGACAACATAAAAAGAGCACCATATAAAACAGAAGGATGGTCCTGGTAGGGAACAAAGGGTTGAGAACTCATGTAACTGCTTGAATAGCCCCAAAATGTGCATAGCTTCCGGCTATATTCTCCACATTACTGCCAGAGTGATCTATTAAACAATTGTAAGTCAGATCAAATCTGCCTCTGCTCCAGACCCCCCAGTGGCTTCATTTCTGCTTGAGTCAAATCCAAAAGGCTCATAACCGTCATAGGACACAGTAAGGCCCCTATACTCCAGCCTCTGTAACTCTCCAGTTTTGATGTTTGCTATTGTTCTCTCTTCAGCCACGTTGACCTTCTTGTTAATCTTGATCAAACATAGCAAACATACCTCGGGGCCTTTGTACTTGCTATCTCCTCTGCCTGAAATGTTTATTCTGCTCCCCAACTTTCCATGGCTTGCTCTGGTTACTATACCTCTTTTTATTTTGTATTCAAATGTTATGTCCTTCGTATAACCTTCCCAGACCTCCCTATTGGAAAAAACACTCTCCTGTGCCCAACACTTATATTTCCTTTCCTGTTGTATTTTTTTCCATTGTACTTTATCATCATCTGATAGTCTCTACAACTTAGTTATTGTCTGTTGTCGTTCTCCCACCCTCCTACTATAAGCTCCCACAGGCAGAGATTATTGTCTGTTTTGTTTATGATAGCACTTATAAATAGGTAGGCACTCAATAAAGTTATTTAGAGAATAATTCATTCAGTCAAAGCAAAAAAATCCAATTTATGATGTATTTTATGTTCAATAATAAATACACTTGTACTTATTTATAAGGAATTAGCTTGGCTTCCATTGAAATCATGCTAAAATTATTTTCACCTCTTCTAAAAATTCTCCAGTGATATATGCCATTCCTAGACTCACAAAGTACAAAAAATGGAGAAACCTTAAAATATATCTAATTCAGTAAGATACTGGAATGGCATTGAAAATGTCTCAGTCCCTCCTAACACAAACACCTCCAGTATGGGGCAACTCACTAATCATGTATTCCTAAAGTATTTATAGTTACTATGAGGGTTAATTTTTACATTTCAACTTGGAGGTTATGGTGCCAGATGTTTGGTTAAGCATTGTCTAGATGTTGCTGTGAAGGTATTTTTTAAAATGTGATTAACGTTTAAATCAGTAGACTTTGAGTAAAGCAGATTATCCAAATAATCAGTAGACTTCGGGTAAAGCAGATTACCCAGATAATGCGGCTAGGTTTCATCTAATCAGTTGAAGGTCTTAGGAGAAAAGACTGAATTCTCCAGAAGAAGAAGGAATTGTGCCTTGAGGCTGCCTTTAGATTCTAGACTACAATATCAGCTCTTCCCTGGGGCTTCCATCTGCGAGCCTGCCAGGGAGATTTTGGACTTATGAGTTCCCATAAATGTGTGAGCCAATTCCTGAAAGTCTTTGCCTCTCTCTCTCTCTCTTTCTCTCTCTCTCTCTCTCTGTCTCTTTCTCCTCTTCTCTTTCTCTTTTCCTCTCTCTCTTTCTCTCTGTGCCCCAGGCCCTCCCCGACCCTGCAGCTTCTGCCGCCGCAGCCTCTCTGACCCCTGTTACTACAACAAGGTTGACCGCACAGTCTACCAGTT